>CAEFZX010000267.1:0-14914 GCA_903066825.1 Alfaro cultratus | reverse complement strand
TAGATATGTATATCTATATAGATATAGGGCTTTTTTGGTCCAAAAAATCCAAGTTGCATTGAGTTGCATTGAGTTTAAATGGAATACAAAACAGCTTGAGGTTTCCTCTTTCACAGACAACAAATGTATAATGTTTGTTACATTCTAACAATCAAAGCTGCACAGTAGTTATTGTGAAGTACTGTGGACCAAATAAACTCTTTCATGCTGCCTATATTGCCAGGTGAAGAGAAGAACATGTCTTTGGATTGCACATGGAGGAGCTTTGAAAAAGGTGACAACCGCTGGGATGCAATCCGCCTTCAAATACAGCCCTCTGTGGATGCGGCCCCTGAACTGGGACACAGCTTGCGTGTGTTTATAGTGTGCCTGCTGACTCACATGCACATGTTTGTCTGCATATAAGAGTGACTACATGTTTGTGCAGAAGTATAGAGAGGATTCTCCCGATTTCTCCTTTTCACTCTTGTGGTTACCTTTTAATGGAGGTCAGTCCAGCCAAACATAGCCAGGATCCATTTACTGTGTTTTATTATGCAGTGGAACCCTGATACTGAGGAGTCTTCTTCTATAAATACAGTTGGACAAGAAGGGAAAGTTGGCCAAAAAAAAAAACAACAAAAAAAAACCCATATCTTTGAGCTCACCTCAGATCCCAGTGAAAGAGTGTGACTGGATATGACTTGTCATAAAATCCAACTAAAATCTCCCACAAAATGTACAAGTATTAAACTAAATTAAATCTAATTAGTTAATGACTTAAAGAAAGAGGCTACTCATTCCATATATGCTCAACATAAAGTTAGACCATTTGAAAATTCAAACATCATATAAAAGACTATATCATATGACCATAGGATAAATTTTTAGAAAATAAAGCCCCTCAAAAAACGCTGAGCATGCACAGCAAAACAGCTCCTACAAATCGTCCCATGATGCTCAGAGTCTGGTAGCGGTGACATTTCACCGTCTGAAGAGATGGAGCCACAGCCCACTCTACTCTCTAGTGGAGTGACCAGGGACTGGAGGAACATGTTGACACTCTTAGAGTGCCTCTTACTACACGATAAGCCTCTCTTCTTCTCCTCACCCGGCTAGTCTTCTGCCTACAAGGAACTGTAAGAGTTCCCTCAAACAATCCGACCTAGACGTATGCTTATTTCTTAGACTAGCCTAAATTTAAACTGAGAAGTTTCAGGGAAATTGAATAAATATGTGTTAAATATATTGGGAATATCACATCAGTTCTTAGCTCAAGAACTGATGGGAATGTGTAAAAGAAGATATTTTAAAATTCTGCTATTGGTCTATCAATTTAATGTCCGACCCCATTTAGCCTTGCAATGTCAGAAGGGGGCTGCTGGTTATCTCCAGATATCATTGGACAAGAAGTTGGGTACACCCTGGACAAGTTGCTAGTCCATCGCGGGTCAACACAGACACACCGAATAAACAACCGTACACACACACAAACACGCACACGCTCACACTCACACCTAAGAACAACTTTGGATTGCCGTGTGTAGAAGTAGCCTACACCCACTTTTCCTTACATTGGGGGTGCATAAGCCTGGGTGACAGGAAAGTAATCACTGAAAAGGTTGGTTAGAAATAATTCATAATAAATTCAAAATTTCAAACTAAGTCATGTTTTTAAAATCGTTGAACCTGCATATTATATAATATTTCCACACTGGAATAGTGAGTCAAGCCCAATCTTAGCAATAACATATTCTTCTTGATCAAATTATTCACATTCTTAGATTTGATCCCCACTATTGAGCTAAATTGGATGTAAATTTTAAAAGAAAACAGCTAAAAATTGCAAACTTGAATAATAGCGGACAAAACCACTTTAAGCCCATTGCCAAGCAACAATGAATTAATAAAGATGAATAAATAAAAAATAAGCAAAAAAGTTCTTGTGCAAAAGGAATAACTTAATTTTACATAAGATACACTTAATCACAGAGAGAGGTAATCTTTGTCACACTTAACCTGAAAACAACTTTATAAAAAAAATCTTTGTCTATGCTGTCATGAAAGTGCAACATATTACGGTAGGTTTAAATGAGTGAGTTGGAAAACACAGCAAGACTTGAGAGTCTGGATAAAAAAAAAAATAAAAAAAATCAGGTTAAAAGGGTTAATCCTATTTCTGTTTGTCACCAGTTCCAATAAACTGTCATAACAGCTCTGTCCTTGCCCTGCACCACCAACAGGCACAGTGCATGCACATCAGTGACATTGGGGCAATGCAGTCATAGGTAGCTATATATAGGAGACGCACAGTGTTTTATCAAACCTATGCTAAGAAGATTTCATCAGAGGTCAAGGAAAAGCTCCCCAACCTTAGACTGAGAGAAAACCGGGGGATTTACTAACTGCTCACAGACGGGAGAGGGGAAATAAAATCTGCTGATAGGAGCCAAACCCACCAAACACCGCTTAAAGAGATCCATTTACAAGATTATAAGTAGACTGCTGGGGGCACATTAAAGTAAAAGACTTGTTGTTTGTGTAATATGTAAATTTAATGTAACCTGCAATATGATTAAAGTGCAACATGTGCTTTATGGTGTTATGATTCATCACAGCTTGATCCTTCTTGTTAATATATTTTTAAATCTGCAAGACCACAAGAGCTTTCTTAGAAACAAAGCTGAGACATAAACATATCTGCCATAATTAATTAACTACTCTTTCTAAAAATACACAGGACCAATTCAATAAACTGTTGTGTTATTGCCAAGTTAGTTTATTCAAATAATCTCATTTATTATATAGGTTGCAGACATGGTGATATTCTTCAGGCATTTATACCCCTATTTTTGATGATTACAGCTTACAGCTATGGTTAATTCAAAATTCAGAAAATGTGAACATTTGAATATTACAAAAGACCAATAAAAAATATTTAGCAAAACTGTCCTCCAATACAGTCATGGTGATGACAGCAGGCTTAACAGTAGAGTCACAAACACCATGTGTGGCTTACCCGAAACACTGGCAAAGAAGATATCTGTATCTGACCCCATTTGCTGAAAGTTGAGAGGAAGGAAAAAAGATACACAAGAAGGGACAGCCATTGTGAAGCAAAGCTCATTTAAGAGTTTGATAAAGAAAGCTTTGGACTGCAGCTACAGTCTGTGGTTCCAGTGCCACCACACATGATGGTTCCAGGATAAATGCTCATTTCAGATAACAGTAAATTAACCATCTGAATATTCAAATTAAAATTTCAAGAATAAACTAATTTACTTATTAGTAAGTAATAAGTAAATTAGTAACAACCAGGTGTTTCAAATTAACACCTGGTTGTTAATTTGAAAATGAATTAACAACCAGGTGTGGATGATAGAAACCTAAAAAATTATTGTAATTCATTGTGATAATGATAATATTCACAATAAAAACATATACAAAAATGAATCAGTGTTTTTACAAAACATCTCAGTGTATATACAATCAGACCTCCCAAAAACACAAATGGGCTAAAAACAATAAATGACCCATTATCACACAGGCTACTTTAAAACACAAGTTTAAGGAAGTTGTGCAACTGTTAGGCCAAACAGAACACAATAATTTAATTTAAACACACATTCTAATATACTGCTATTTGTTAATCCTACTTTGGAATCAATGATAGGAAAATTTTACAATCTAAACCATTCCTTCACTTTTTGAGTTTGAAAATGTCATCCGTTGAGTTTCACATTACTATATTAGAACACAATTTTATCAGATTTTTAAAATTATTTCTCCCTGTTACAATAAAATTTGCTCATAAAACTTAAATTTTTCCAGATTTGATTTTATCCCACTTGGGGTCCTGGCAGATCTGGAACCAATTCCAGTAGTCACTGAACAAGAGGCCATGTTTACGCAGGGATTCTGGCCAGTCCAGTAGAGACAAACAATGCTGCCAGAACAAACAACTCAGAATGCCAGTTCAGAATCCCCTTCTCACCTAACTCTGTGGGAAGAATCAGGAGAATCTGCAGGAATTCAAAGCAACCACAGGGAGCTATCCAAACTCTGCCCAAAGAATGGCTGGGAATTGTTTAGCTTCAGGGGACAGAACTAACAAGCACCCCACTCTGCTGTCTAATTTAAAATCAGCAGAACTATAATTAAAAATTAAGCAATATAACAAATTCCATTCATATTCAGAAATAAAACAGGCAGAAAATTGCAAGTTTCCAACATGGCCATCCACTTCAAAGATGTCCTCAAATGGTGCAAATTTCCACCTGTGCAGAAATGTGTCACAGGACGATGTTTGGACAGCTCATTAGCAAACTTTTTAAAGCTTCAGAAAAACTGCTATAGCGCTACATTTATAAGTCGCCAGTCATTTTGCAAGGTGAACAGGATACCCACTAAGAACAATGCCTCTGAAGTAGCTAAGTCATGGTTCCTTGTATGTGTCTTTGCAGACGGAAACTAGACTGCGAAACAGACTATAGTCAGCAAATAAAATATAGAATTTTGCTTAGCAGCAGTTATCTACCAGGTGGCCTATTGTCTTGCCACTAACTGCATTTGTGTCTTATTAGTATATAATGTTATCTCCCTCAAGGGCTTTATATTCATTTAAGGGTCAAATGGCAGCAACCCTCTTGCCAAGAAAGCACCATCCAATAATCTTCCCCTCAACCAGCTGTTGCTCAGGAATTACCGGTAAACAAAACAATGAGAGACGGATTTGTGGACCTTCTTATTACAAATTAAATGCTAAAATAATGCACAAAACCTGGATCTCGTCACTGTGTACAAAATCACCACCTGGCTTTGTTGCCAGCTGCACCTGTGCCACTTTCACTGTTGATGCTGGACATTTTCAATGACACAGCAAAGATTGAGATGCAGCGGAAGGGATGTGACATAAAAAGTTTTAAATAAATAAAGGTTAGATAAGTAAGAATGCATATGACTTTATTACCAACATGCAAGGGATACCAAGATTTAGGGAAGATACATAAAGTAGACCTTCAAACCTACAAAGAGTAGGAATCATCAGATTTCCTGTCATATTGGAGGAACAATATTTTTGATAAATCCACCTGTGCATTTTGTTTATTACATTGACTTAGTAAAAGTTCACATGCTGAAGAAATTTAAACTATGCTGACCATAATTCAGCAAACAACCCTAAACCATGATTTTTCCACTACCCTTATATGAGATAAGGTTCTCACAGTAATAAAATAAGAAAGAAAGCTAGCTAAATAAAGGTTTCACTGAGGTTTTGGTCACTAGATCTGGGCTAAGAAAAAATGAAAGCACAGAACATTCCCTGGTGTGTTCATTTATCCGGAGTAGTGAGAACTGACCTTAGGCCTGTAAGCTTACTTTTTGATCCACCAGACCACTAGCATCCTGGTTCGGAGGGTTATCTTTGATGTTCAATCACTAGTGTAAAATATATCAGTGGTTCTACATTTCCTAAGTCCATACAAAGACTGTCTTAAAAATGTTCTAAGCTTTTGCAGGATAATAAGGGTCATCAAACACATTTTTAAACTTATTTCCTGATAGCCTTCCACAAATGTGTTGTAGGGGAGAGAATTTCATAAATCCCCATACTGTAGCAGGATAAATTCGCTAATGCTTTCACTGAAGACATTTGTCTTGTATGTCCTGCATGTCTAGGATTGTTGTCCTGGGCCAAAAAGTTTAATGGTGACTCGTCTCTCATGCCCATGAATACATTGATGTTTGTGGTTGCAGTGTAAGAAAATGTGTGATATTGCAAGGTATGAATACTTTTTGTGTGGCACTGTATGTGTTGTGTGAATCAGGACTTTATATTTTAGGTTTCTCAAGAGTAGCAAAACATTTTTAAAAATTCATTGATTTAAAGGATAAAGGAAAATTAGGCTGTGTTTCATTCACCTTAAACAAAGATTTTATTTATGTTACTTATGTAAAAAGTTTAAAACTTAGATTACATTTTAAAAGCAAATTTATTTTAATGTCTTAGATCCGTAATTTCTACATTGTCCATACTGAACACCGCCAAGATTTAAATTATTACACATCAGCTTCATGGCAGCCGCCCATTTTGATTTGAAACCTGCATGGAGAAAAAGAGGACATGATATTGACTATGAAGATAGAGCTGATAAATCAGGAGTGCCACTTCACCGTAGAGGAGACAGAACGATCTGTCTCTCACCACTGCTTGTCTCATAATGCAGATATTTGTCTGTCTACTAGACACCCAGCATGTGGCACGACCAGGCCAAACACATTGATCCAAGTAAGCTTTTCCTGTGAATCGAAACAGCTACCCGCCCACACACACGCTCACACAAACACACTTCTTCATTTTTCTAGAGTGGCGACCCCACAGTTCTACAACACTTCACCCTCACTGCATGTTAGTAAAGTGCAAAATGAGAAGATGTCCCCTGCTGTAAATGTCTAATTACAATCTTGTGAACTTTGAAAATAATACTTGTTGAAAAAATTGGACTAGGACATTTTTAAGTGCTGGATTTAAATTGGTCACTAAGATTTTTGCAGTGCTTTTGTGTTTAGGGCATATTAAGTTCTCTTTTAAACACCTTGCATTGCATTGTGTATGAATGACATTACAAAAATAAACTTGTCTTTTCTCTCCTAAAAAACATACTAAAAACACCAGATTTGACCTTTCACCTATTTTACCTGGTTTTCAAAATGTCCTTGCTGCACTTTTTTAAGATGTTATGATAATAACATCTTAGTGCACACAAATTGTGTCCTTGACTGTCCAAAATATTAATGTTTATACTAAACACACTAGATATGGTTGCGTTAAATTTATTTTTGATTGCACTGTGTACAGTGCTATGGGGCTGATTTTTGTGATTTGAATTTCTTAATCAATTCAAATGAAAAAAAAAAAAGATATAATCAAGCTTTCTTTTTTAGATCTCAACAGGTAAAAAATTGTTTTCAGAAAGCAACAACAAAACTGTAAAACCAAGAGATCATAGATTCTTTCCAAAATGTTGCTAACCAGCTGAACTGATATCATGTCCACAAAGCTTGAAACTTGAATAAAGACAAACTAGATTAAGACACACTATTAGATATACAGTTTTGTGTTGCTGCTCAATAAATAAATATGAGGGAACGTATTGTAAGTTGAAAGTTCTCCGGATATTGGGTTGACATTCCTGGTTTTTAACAGTTCCACCAGCAAACAAGAGATCATTCTTATGCTTAGCTGAAATCCTTCTTGTAGCAAAGATGCACTGCAAGAGAAGCCAGAATGTTTCAAAAGAGCATCAATCAACTCAAAAACTCCAATATCTGTAAGAGTGGTTTACTTTCACCACTCATTCAGAAATGTGTCTGCAGATCAAGAGCATTATTATATTTCAACTAAAAATAAAAAAACTGTTCTCCATTTAACCCATAAATATATTTCAAGACCAACGTAACAAGCACTCTTACACAAAGACACCAGAATTATTAACCCACATAAAGTACTTCTGGCAAAGTCAACTAATTGGCTCCAATTTTAACCACATAATCTGCTAGTGGTGTTGACTTTGTAACATAGAGTGGATTAGATTAAATTTAAAAGCTTCCCAATATTACCACTCTCTTGTTGTGTCTGAACCCTGGAGCAGCAAATTGGTGCCAGATTCACATCTCGGCAGACAGGAAAAAGAACAATCCAATTTCAGAAGGACAGAGGGTATGAGAAACCACCTGAGACGCAGGCAGGTCTGTGAAAGGTCAGCTTGTATGTATTGGATACAGCAAAATGTCTGGGAGCAAGAATAACTAGTGGAAGACTTTAGAATATATGCAGAGGTGGATTTTAGGCTACAATATGTTCAAGCACAAAATATGTGTTTTATAAAGAACATTTTAAAAAGTTGAATCTCTGATTATACTTTTTTTATCCAACTAAAGTACAAATTATAGTTGAAGATAAACAATTGCTTAAACTTACACGCAATTGATTTGACTATAAAACTTTTTTTTATTAAACCAGGGAAATCTTATTGAGACAAATTTTAAAACAGACTATACTTTGTATAATTCATATAAGCAATTAACAGAAAAATAAAATTTTAGTAATCCAGCTAAACTCGTCTAAATAGACCATCATGGAACCCTTCAAAATGCTATTGCAATTTGATCCAAATTCAACTGAAAATATAATGCCTTTGCGTATAAAGTTAACTGTCTAAGGAAGTCCGGTCAATTACATAAATCAAGTAAATTTCTCCAAGTCAATTCCTGCAATCCTTTTATCCAATAAACCAGATTTCTGCAGCTCCACAATTCTCTTCCTTATATCTTGGCTGATATCTTTTGATTTTCCCATCGTGCCAACAAGGAAGCAGTGTGTTCAATATGTGGCCTCAAAATACATCCACAGGTATGGATCCAATCACTTAACCTATCAGAAGTTTCCAAAGTCATGACGTCATCATATGGGCTTTCCTTCATTGTTTAAAGATAGTAACAGTTATCATTACGTATGTAAACTTCTGAATTTGAAGACATGACCTAAAACAAGAGAAGTTTGCTGAAATTTAATGTCAGATAGGGAGGAAAAAAGATGCATGTCTGTTTATTCAGACATACATCTGAATAAACAGATGCATGTGTATACATACATTGCTTACTTCATCCTCAACCAACAGAACATGTTTCAAACTTCTTGTTTCAATCTTTTTTTTCTCTAAAATTCTTCTCATTTAACAACACAATCAAGGCAAGAATATCCTCATGGTCATCACTGATTAAAGTAATGACCATTCAGGTTACTGAATGTTTGCTTTGATAAACAGTAATTCTTGTGCAATATTAGACTTAAACGAAAATAGAATCTGTCAAATTAAGTCTATAATTATCCATATTTGATAGATTGGAAAATATTGTTTTGTGTAAAATTCTCTGCTCTCCGCCTGTCTGATTTGTGATACAACTGACTTTTTACCCCTGGTCAGTGGGACAATAGCAGATTATGAGGGGGATAAACAATTAATAATGACACAGAATGATATTCAAAAAGCACAAATTCCAGATTTGGTTTTGGCAGATTAGTGTGGCATGTCTACCTGGACAGATTATAAATCGATGTTTTAAGGCATTTCATTGTGAGGAAGGAAAGACACGCAACAATACATTTGTCAGGTGACCAGAATCAATCAATCAAATGTGAAACGGGTGGCGCGTTGCACTTAACAGAAAATGTTTTAGGAAGAACTTTCTACTTTCAAATCAATATCAGGTCTAATCAATCAAATTATTCACACCTTCAGATTACCATCAGTTTCTCAAGGTTAAAAGTAGTTTCTGCTCAATATAAGAAACACTAGGAAATGACTCACTGCCTGGGGCAAGTAAAGCAGAATATTTCTGTGAAAAAAGAAAAGGGATTCTAATCTTATATGCTAATGTTACTCTGTCACGTAAGTGTGCCTGGTAGCGTTCATCCTTCCACCCTTTAACAGGCAACCTTCCACCCTTTGGCCATGTACATCCTCCCTCGGCTCCCTCCATTAAATAAATTGTGCTGTAATAATCTCTTGGCTCCTAATATCGGTAGATGAGCACAGCAGCCTATTTTGATTACCCCACTTTCAGGCCTAGCCAGAACCATCTGTAATCCCCATGTTTTGCCCTCGCTACATTAAAGAAGGAATTATTTTATGGAGACGGAAAAGGAAAGGGTGCTATTCATCCTACGCAGCTCCAAACTGCCTTTCTTTTCTTTCCTTCCCATGAAGATTAACATTGCATGACAAGAACATATGGTTCATGTTTTCACTTTGCTCTCTAAACTTTTAAAGGACCTCATGCTGACCTTTGCTTACTTCACCCTCAATCCTGCCACTACCAGAAAAAGGAAATAGAATCATTATTGTTGCAACAGACCATGTTGCGCCGTCAATGAAAAGCTTTTTTCCTCCCGTGAACCAAACAAATCAATACCAAGATACACTCTCAAATCAACTGTAATCAACCTGGCTGAACAAGAGGATGCTGATCCCATTTGTTCATAAGAATAGTACACATACACACACGCGCACCTACACACACAATGGATATTCTAGTACAGTCTTGCGTGTCTTACGTGGATGAACACATTTGATAGGGGTGCAAAAAGATATTCTTAAAGGAGATAGTAGGAATTCCCCCAATGTCTCAGAGAACACGAAGACTGACTTGAAAATGATATAACTCAATCAGAATATAACATGGGAATGAATACAAACAAACTTCCAGTCACAACTGAGAGGCAAGACCAAAGACAAAACCTCTCTCCCAGGTCTGCAAGAAGAAAAAATGCATCTTTCTGTTTTGCAGACTTGATTTGGGAGTTTTTGCGGCTAATTCTCATCATATCCTTAGAGTAGAATTTTCTTGTTGTATCATGTCCAACAGATATTTTGTGATTGATAACAAATTTGAGGTGCACACTGACAAATGCTGCACTGCTAGGTACATATGAGGACTTCCCAGAAGTTATAAAATGCCCTGGCCAGAAGGAATGCTGTCATTTTTGCCACCTCAAGTAAAATAATATGTTTCTCTTCTAGTGGAGTATGTGCAGCCCTTCAGAGCTAAGCCCAAAGATATTTTGAGTATCCGTGAGATGTTTAAAAATGAAGACAGACGAAGCACAAAAGCTGTAAAAAGCTTCTAGAAAGTAAAATGTATTTTCTAAAGAGACATGGCAGCTGTTCCTTTGGGCTGCTACTTTTAAGTAGGCTGTGAGACTTTAGCAGCTAACAGGAAGCTAAGCGTATTACAGTAAAGTTGCTTTGTTCCAGCCGTTTGAAGAGTCCAAACCTGTCATTGAACATGCAGGATTAGGTCTTTTTGAAAATCACACACTTACGGTATGGTGTACTCAACAGAGAATACGTTTTTAATGTGAAAAATGTGTAATATAAGATGCTCAAGACAGTTTAAAATGTCAACTCTGCTATAATGTCTTTGTTTAAAAATAATAATGAAACTGAGTGTAATTGCAAATCTGTGTAACAAATGAAAATCTGAATCAAAAGAAGGTTCTAAAAGGTCTCCTTGTCATGACTATGAACGGCTAAAAGATCTAACACACTGCTTTTTTTTTTCTTAAATAGAGTTTTAGGCTGTCATTTATACTCAAATGATGTTGAAGGAAAAAAAATCAAAAATATGATCCTGAAGAAAAAATTTACATCTTGTGATACAGCAGGATTATATTTTAAGGTTTACAAAAAGAAAAGTTGGTGTTTTCTGTGATGCAGAGACAAGGTTCTCCACTTTGAGATGATTTTGAGAAATATTTTCATTTACAATAAATAATGTAACTATTAAAGCAGTTTATTTATTTATTTATTTATTTATTTATTTTCATTCAAAGAGCAGGAAAAAGTATTTGGTTGTTAATTATTTTAAAATTTTATTTATTGGAGAAATAGTAAGTGGATGGGGGGATTGCTTTGACTGCTATGATAAGATTGAACTGACTGACAGACAGTTGAGCCCCACACCCAATTCTGCGTGAAACAGCATTAAGTTTGATCAAGCCTTTACCGAGGGGAAAAAAAAGTTCTAATGTGCAAAATCGTTGCTTCAATCTCCCTGGGGAAATTCAGAGGAGTTTCTAACAGATGCGTCCTCTGGGCTATGTATCACAAGATAATTAAAAGGCTCTTCACAATTAGACAGCTGCATCCTAATATTAGGCCTCATCGTTTTTCTAGAAACTCTACACAAAGCGGCTGCTCTTTCATAATCCTATCCAAAGACTCTGTGCAAACAGGTAGGAAAATAACAATCACCTCCTTTTTATCATGAAGATGAGGAGCTGGTAGTGGGTGGAAGAATCAAACACTAAAATGATGACAGTAGCTGTGATAGCATTAGTTTTTCTCACACTTTTAATGTACTTTTCCATGATAATGCAGATTATAATTGGTATTGTTGTTTATCAGTAGTAGTAGTCACGATACACCTGTCTTCTTGTCTATATTGAGTCCCTCCATTTCTACTGCTTATTGTGGATGCACATATTCAAAAACCACTGAAACGGTAGACTGCATAAGTCTAGAACCTGAATTACGCCTGCATTTGTGAGAAAAGTTAAGTGTGAACTTTTCTGCACTCGACTGAAGTATTTGTCATGTGGCCAGCGGTCCCCAACCCTGGTCCTCAGGGACCGCTGTCCTGCATGTTTTTGATCAGTCCAGACTCCAGCATAGTTGATTCATATGATTCCATTACCTCATTTGCAATCCTGCAATTGCTGCAGAAGCTGCTTAATCACTTGTTCATTTAACCCAGGTGTGCAGCAGCAGGAAAACACCTAAAATATGCCGGGCAGTGGGCCCTGAAGACCAGGGTTAGAGATCACTGATGTGGACCTTTCAACCATTGTTTTTGTTCCTGTCTTAATTTTACTGGTTGTTGTAAAAACGATTCTCTACTTAACTGACCACATCTGCTCACAATAAGAAGTTTGTTAGAGTCCTGAAGCAGGCGGTTCTGCTCTGAAACTGGAATTGAGGCTGTAGATTGGATTATGATGCCATTTTTAATCTGTTTTTTTTTTCCCCTTGGAAGATTTGATGCCCCTCCCCTCCTTCTTAGTGTTACACAAAACTTGACAAGAGGAGATTTCGCTTAACTCCACCACACTGATGACTCTGTGATTCCTTCTGACACTCTAATTTGAGCTAATGGAGCTCAAACTTTACTTAAAGTAAAACTTTCTCCTCTGATTTCCTTGTAGGAACTGTAATTGCAGTTATCCTTTGGCTCTTTTTCTGATACAGAGTGATGAATGTGTCCAAGGAATGCTTCTTTTTAAAATATGAAATATGGCATCAAACAAGATAATCTAAAATATGCCATGTTTTTTAATTTATTTAAATAATGAGCAAACGAGTACTTTTTGTCAATTTTATAATTCACTTTAATTGTACAGTTGTACAACAGTGTCCACTCCAAACACAGAGAAGAGAAACTTTGTTTTCTTTTTTAAAAAGGTTTTTCTCTGCAGAAGATATTCAAAGAAATCTACACTCTCATCTATTTTTTTGAAATGTGGTGTTAAACAGGGTCTTCTTTTAGACGTGTTGCTCAAGGACACTTCAAATCCAAAAGTCTGTGCCAAATTTCTGACCTTTTAGTATCAGGACAGTCTCCCCGATGTGTTGGTCAGTATGTATAGCAGGAACTTAAGCAAGTTCCTGCTATACATACTGACCAACACATCTTTAATTGTACAGTTGTACAACAGTGTCCACTCCAAACACAGAGAAGAGAAACTTTGTTTTCTTTTTTAAAAAGGTTTTTCTCTGCAGAAGATATTCAAAGAAATCTACACTCTCATCTATTTTTTTGAAATGTGGTGTTAAACAGGGTCTTCTTTTAGACGTGTTGCTCAAGGACACTTCAAATCCAAAAGTCTGTGCCAAATTTCTGACCTTTTAGTATCAGGACAGTCTCCCCGAGCCCCAAATCGCCCTTCCTAGTGACATTTAACACAGTGAGAAAAGGAGCAGATGGGGACAGAGGAGCCATAATCAGCTAGGGGAAGAACATGGAAATGGGCTTTGCTGCAGTTCTATGCACAAACTTTGTTATGAATTTTTTACATAATAATGTTAATCTCAAATATGCCTTAGAAGCTATGGCTTGGTTATCAGAGACAAACTGAAAAAGCACAATATAGTCAGAAAATTGATGTGAAACTGAACTGGAATCCTTCAAGAATATCAAATTCATAACTCAGGTTAAGACACACTGAAATGTGGACAATCTGGACAACGCCTCTGTATTATCACCACAGTATCCTGCAAATGTATCCATGTAACGTAAACCTTTCTAGATTATGTCATGTAGCAACTACAAACTTTAATGTGTTTTCCTTTGATTTTGTGAAACAGACCAGAACTAATTAAGTTAAAAGTGAATAGCTTATGGTTTTCAATTAAAAAGGAAATATACAAAAAATCTGAAAACAGTGGTTTGCATTTAGATTCAGCTTCCCTAAGTCAATCCTCTGCAGAATTTTGGCAGCAACTGTAAAAGTGAATCTTTAGGGGTATGAAATTTTTCCCAATTCTTATTTGTAAAGTAGCTCAAGCTCTTCCTGACTTGCCAAGGAGTCTCAACTGGGTTTAGGTTGACATATTAAGTCAATCTCATTTTGACATGGTTCTACTTTGATAGTCACTGGCCTGCTAAATGCTGAATCTTTTTTTCCCAGTCTCAAGTCTTTTGTGACCTCCAACAAGTTTTCTTCCTGGATTGTTTTGTATTTAGCACCTTCTGAAGAAATGTATCCATCCACCATGTTGGTAGATTTAGGATTTCTTCCATAGTGTTTTACCTATAGACCAAAAGGTAAAACGCACATACACCCCCTCTCAGCAACGGCATTTTTCTTGAGACTCTTGTACACTGAAAAAATGTTTCCTTGAACCAACTTACAAAAAGTCTCTAATTTTCTAATTTGATCTTCAATCAAATCAAAATTATAGCTTGAGCAAAACTAAGGAAATATGCTGTAAGAAATTAAGAGTATTTTTTTAAAAGTTGATTCAAATAAATATTTTTTTCAGTGTATGGTGGACAAATATGTGGTTTGCACATCTACAAGTCGTTCTTTCTAGAATCTCCAATGCAAAACCTGGATCTCTGCTGCTCCACCAGAGTATCAGAGATCTGACCTTTGTGGCTGCATTTTTGATTGATGCCCCTCTTATTGAGACTGTCCATTAAAACCCATGTCCATGTCTTGGTAAGCTTGTAGTTGTGCCCCACTTTTTCTATTTTTGGATAAGACAGTGGACTCCAGGAACCTATGCATTGTCTAAATCAGGGGTCCCCAACGTCGGTCCTCGAGGGCGCGTATCCTGCATGTTTTAGTTCTCCCCTGGTCGTACCAACAACC
>CAEFZX010000264.1:0-20910 GCA_903066825.1 Alfaro cultratus | reverse complement strand
TTTTAATGTAAAAAAAACATTTTTGAGTGTTTTGCGGTGGGTAGACGCCGTGGGTTTTTTTTTTTTATTTTTTTTTTTTTTACATGAAGCGCCTCTGATTTCAGGCTACAGGTTGCAGTTGGAGCCACGACCTGATTCAAAAAGCTGCAATCCCGTCATGTTGCTGCTGCGCGTTTCTGCGTTACTGTAGACTATGCGTGGCTAGAAGAAAAAAAAAAAAACGCACAGAAATAAATGATAAAAGATCAATGTAAAGGAAAGGCCTGATGTGCGCGTTTGGACCAAAAAGCAGCAGGTTTGATCAATTTATTTTTTTTAGTGTGTGGGTGGATTAAAGCCTCCATGTCTGAGCCTGATGCTGTGAAGGAAAAAAAATCTGCGGTTTGACTGAAAGAGGAGGGGAGGAAAGAAGTACAAGACAACCAAACCACGGCGCCTCAAACGGAACAACAAGTAGCATCTGACACCAACAACCTGCCCGGAGAGGACAGTGAGTGAGAGGCTTTACCTGGAAATAATGCGACTGGGAGCCGGTTTCCACAGCAGACAGAGGGTCTACGGGCGATTTGGACATTTTGACTTGCACCATCTATTGAGAGCGCAGGGAAGCGGGCGGCACACAGACATGCGTTACTGGAGGAGGAAACAAGACGCACCAAATGCATCTATATGCAGGAAGGAGAAGAAAAAATACACTGGAAGGAGGGAAGAAGCGACCCGTAACATTCATGCAAAGCTACTATTTCCTTCCCTATGATAGAGTAAAAACAATCGTTACATCGCAGGGTAGAGAGACTGCAGCGAGCAGGAGAGACATCGGAGCTAAATTAAACCCTCAACGCCGAGGCGTCAGTCCTTCCAGGTCCGTGCGTCGCTGAAGTTGGTGTCCGATTCGGAGCCTCTTCGCTGTTTTTTTTTTGTTTTTTTTGCTTTTTTTGGACTCAACGCCGTTTACAAGATTACAAACCTGAACTGAACGAGTCTGTAATGCTTTATGAGATCTTTAAAAATGATTTGGGATTTGTAAAGCATTAACTTCATTAATGAAACTCAAAAGAGAGCAGTTTTGAAAATGTTGCGGAATTTTGTGGATTTTCTGTTTGAAACCTGGTTTAAACCTGGATTGAGTTACTCTACGATTCTGACAGACTATTGAAATAATCTGTGATAATCTGTACTCCCAATATGCGGATCCATTTCTTACTATCGCAAATATTAACAGACTACAGAAGACAAACATAAGAAGTAAAGAATAACATGAATTCAGTCCGAAAAGAGATGAAAAGGACCACAATTTATTTAATTCCAGCTCAAGTCAAATTTAGTTAACCCAGAACAATTTATCTTCCTCATATTATATGCTATTTGTGTAACATTTTTTCTATTTATGAAAGTATAAAAGTTAAAATATAGATTTTCTGGCAGCTTGAAGACTATTTTGTAAAGGTTTTACTGGATTATTCTGGATTATCTCTTTAAAATGCTGTTTTACAGTACATTTCCATCCTTTTTTTCATAATTGGGCAAATGTGATACAGGAATAAACATTGATTTGGAAAAATAAAGCTACTCAGGCTGGCAACTTTTACCACTTTTACGTTTTCAAGCAACATCTGGACTTAATTCTGACACCAGAACCATAACAATAATACCAGGAGTATTCTTTTTGAGTAATTTGCAATTCAGCTACTTTGATTTTGGTTGCCATTTCCCAAAAATATGGATTGTTCACCCTTGTAAAATTGTTCATCGATGTCTGAGCTCAAGCTTCTCATTGATGCCTCTTCAGAAGACGTTTCAAATTACTTGACAAACTTTGATCAAAAACTATCATCTAAACTCGAAATTGAACTCGATCAGAGGTAAACAATGTTTGTAAAAAGTGGTGAAATGTCCCTTTACTGATGATCCAGCCGGATCGGAAGTGACGATTCTGATGCCAACTTCAGCGTCCTCGGGTCCATACTAAGTGTTCGGTCCTGCTGGGGGTGTCCGGCTGCACAAACACAAAAAAACAACAATTCATGGCAGCACAACACAGGATCACTATTTACATATCTGTCATACAAACCCCTTGTACAGTCGGGTTGTTTGATTTGCTTATGGAAATAAAATTCAGTCTTCAAAATGGGCAAAATGTTGACTGGTTGTTTCATAATTGGTTTCTGTTTTCTGTTTTTATCATGTAGAGCACTTTGAACTGCTCTGTTGCTGAAATATTCTGTACAAACATGATTTGACTCGATTCAGGCGTGTTAAGTCAAGTCAAGTTTATCTATATAGTATTTCAGCAAAACAAAATAAAATAAAATAAGAAATTTCAGCCGTAGCCGAAAATTACCTTAAACAATAAAAACATAACAGAACAAAAAACATGACAATGCAGTGGAGAAAAAACACAGACAGAATATTTGTTTTATTTGACTTGAGATTTTAAACTTTCATGGGATTATATATTTAATTTTGCATCATGTTAGTTCAGTCAAACTGTATTATACGGTCTCCCTGGTAACCATCTGTTTTAAAAATGTAGTTAATTTTCTACAAGTACTCAAATTAAGTTAATCCGAGTAAATATATTAAGTTCATTAAGTAGTCATTTTACAGAAATGTAAATAAATTAAGTTTCATAAACTTAATTTCAACTAAATTAGAGGTGGAGCTCTACTTTCTTGTTTTTCAGTGTATGTTAGCTGATGGGTGCATGTCGTCTATGTTACTGACAAAACTGTTTCAAGTTTCACTCCAGAAATACAACGCAGCATCAGGATGCAGAAGCTAAAGCAGGCGCCATCTGGACAGAAGGATTTATTTGAGAGAATCTTTCTTTTTTTTTCTTTTTTTTTTTTGAGGTTTCTATTCTCACTTTACAAATATTTCGCAATCAAAACTATTTCTGCTGTTTCCTGAATTGTTTTTGTTTCTTTCTTTCTTTGACTCTCAGCAGCTTGTTGATCAGACAATGAAAATCCCAAACCTTCAATCCAGAACTGGATCCAATTTATCTTTTTCTAAAAGCATGTTTTATGAATTCACAAACATAAAGGCAGTCAAAGTGGCAAAACTAAATTCACTTGATTCTTTAAGTTGGTTATGCAGCTTTTCTAATCACAAATAGTGAATTTAAGATTTAGTACTTGAAATATTATAGAGGATTTTACATCATCTTCCTCCATCAAGCTCTTATCTTCGATTACTTGATTCTTAGTGGCCATAAAAGCGTCACAATAATGACTAGAAAATATGATCATGTGATTGGGATGCAAAACAAAACTCATCTTTTGATACTCAGGCGTGTTTATTGACCTAAGTTTGCCTTGTCTACTGTAACCGGCTCATATCTGTTTGTTCAGAGCTTCCAGTTTTATCACCTGACAGCTTTTGCAAACAGTTCTATCGTATCTGAAACTAAATGACAGAATCCTTCTTAGAAACTAAACCATCAGTTTCCAAGAATTTAACTGTGACAACATTTTGTTTCTTTTTCAATACACTTGTTGTTTTTTTTCCATACCAGATTTTGTAGAGTAAAGATTTTATATATTTTTGGATCATCCTTCAGAGTTCTGCTCAGGTAAGAAATACGATCTGGGTTATCTTTTTCACTGCACTGTGGAAACATGGCAGGTCAGGCAGAAAGTTGTGGAGAAATGTAAGGTAGGATTCTGTTAAAAAAAACAAACTCACAAACCTCTGGTTATCAGAAAATGGCCAGATAAAAAGAGCAGCAGTAAAAGAAGGAGCCAGTAATTCTGGAGAAGCTGCATAGTTCCACTGCAAAATCCGTCCACACAACAACTTATACTGGTGGACTCCACAAATTTAGCAACAAAAAGAAGAAAGCAATCGTTGAAAGACAGTCGTACAAAACCCTGTTTGGAGTTTACCAAATGTCAGGCAGAGCAAACATGTGGAAGAAACTGTTCCAGTCAAATGAAACTAAAGCAAATTATTTTTTTCCTTATGTGCATGACTCTATAGGTGTAGTGGAAGAAACTAATAGTGCATATTATCCTGAACTCACCATTCCCTAAACCCATTTTTTAAAAAAAATTAAATTTCTGTTCACAAATGCCACTCATCCAATCTGACTGAGTTGGAAGTATTTTGTAATTTTAGCCTGGAAGTGCAAAGCTCCCAGAGATTTGCAGCTTTAATTGCAGTGAAAGGTAGTTATTTAACTGACATAAAATCCTAATAAAACACATTAAATCTTGTTTTAAAGTGGTATAAACACAACTGTATGGCACTTTTACCTACAAAAGGCTTTCCTTATGTCTTAGCAACTGATAGAATTTGGGGAAACACGTCAAACTCTAGTTGGATTAACTTAGAAAATATAACTAAATAATACTGCATTGTTAATTTTTTAAGTTTTCCCCTAATTAACTGCAAGAATATGACTTACATATGTAAAATTTCAACATGTTTGCATTTATTTCAAACTGGACATTTCTACTCAGAACGAGGCGCAACTGCGACCCCTGCTGGTTGTTCGTGTAACGCCAGTCACACCTAGAAAACGGCAGCATTTCCCTCCATCAGCTTTAAAACGGCTCTAATGATTTCTTGAAAATGTCCTGTTTTATCTGTACTCACTGCATGAAAGATGTGGTGATGATTGAGAGCGCAGGCAACTGAATGCATCCACTGATATAAAGATAATTGCACTTCGTAGAGACAATGCCTTCTTGTACTTGCACAGCCAGTTTGGTGAGTTTCCTCTATTTATCTGATTCTGTTGCTAATACACATGCAATAAACTTTGCCCCAATGAGGTCAAGTGGAGCATTAAATTTCTGTTGTTGCTGTTTTTGTTAGTATGATCCTCAATCTTTGATGTGCTGTTGGTAAATGGTCCATCAGTACATGTATTGTAAAATATTATAAAATGCATTCTATCCAAGAAAAAAGGAAAACAATGTGATTGTAGGTATCATCTAGAGAACATGCTGGAGGTTTATGCACTTAAATATGTTGTGATGTAACAAAACGAAAAAGCAAGAAAAAGATAAAATATTAAATGAATAACAGCCAAAATAGCTGCTGCATGAGTTTATATCGCTAAAACACCTCCAGTCAGTGCATGTAATTTTTTTTATTGCTAATGTCTTCACTTTCTATTTGATAAACATTTTCAGTTTTATACATTTTTGTATATTTTTTTGCTCAATTGATTCTGTACAATGCTTGTAAAATGCACAATTACTGGCAGCAGGATGCAAATAAGTAATGGTGGGATGTTTGTGGTACTGCAGCAGTAAAAATATTTGCAGTATCAGTACAGAAGATTATAAATGAAGAAAATAAACTGTACCAGTAAAGATGCAGTAGCAACTGTCTTTTGAGTTATAGCATTTACATGCATGACTTCTTGATTTAGTTTTATATGATATTGTACTTTTATAATTTGTTTTTAGAATTTTACAATAGAAATATCAAAATATTTATATTTATAAAAGTAGTACAAATATCAAAATATTGTTACTTTGATATTTGACAATTATGATGATAGCTGAAGTGATTAATCTAAAATATTTTTTGGGAAAAATAACAATTAATCTGGTTTTAATCTGACATTTTAACAATAGATAAGACATTCAAAATAGTATTCCAATATCCATTACAATACAATGAATCCTTAGTCCATCTAATCCACTGGAAAATAATTCTATTATTGTATTTTAAACATTTTAGATAATAAATGTTTTAATTATAGGACTTGTTAAGCAGTGCCCTACATATTGCTGTTTTGTAAAATTGCAAACTGGAAGATATTACTGTGTACTTTTATATAAAATGTTCCCATATTAAACAAGGATTTTACAGAATATATCAGCGTGTCATAAATAAATAATGCATTCACATATTCACGTGTACCATGATGAAATCGCTCATGTTGTACCGACTTTTGTTGGAGGAAAATCTGAAACTTACTTTCCAGTAAAATCAGGCCTAAATCTTCGTGAAGACGATAGAAAAAGGTCAAATTTATCATAGATGTTGTCAAAATAAAAGACATCATCTGATCACTTAATGCAAGTTTTCCCATGTGGATCTTGCTGGACTCTCAGCTGTAGCGTCGCTTTTCGCCTCTAGAGGGAGTACCGAGTGGGAATGAGTGGAGAGGGCAGCAGCAGCAGCGTGCCTGGGCCGAACCGAGCTGCGTCAAAACAGCCGAAATCAGAGACCGACACACCGGAACTGAACGCGGTTTCATAAAAAATAAAAAAATTATAGCAACGAAAGCAAAGCAATCGGGGTAGGGAAATTTAAAAACTGAGGAAAAGAGAAGCAAACTAACAAAGGAGTGTAAACTGTGTAAATATAGTTTGAGCTACTTTTGAGCGTCTTTCTTGCAGTGCTGCGTGTTTTTATGACTGACTTCTGGCTCACATTGGTGAGATTTCATAGTGGTTACATTTTATCTGGGTGATTTTAGCGTCGTATCTTGCTTTTTCTTTTTTTCTTTTTTTTTTTACATACCGGAGTAGAAAAATATTTGTAATTTGGTTTGTACATTTACTGAAGGGAGATTTTTTTTTTTACTTATAAAGATAACACAACATACAAGGCTAGATTGGATTTAATTATTATTCATTTTGTGCACTTTGCGTTTATTTAAAATATTGTTATATATATATATGCCTTTTATGCAGAATATTTTTATATCAAAAACTATTAGCCAAAGAACTACACAGAGTAAAATATCAAGTCAAAAGTTAAACATTAACCTTTTTAACTAACTTGATATGAGTTAAGAAAATAGTATTATTGACAGGATGCTGGCTCCACCTCATGCGGATCAAACCTTCTACTAACAAACAAACGTTATAATGTCAGAGGCAGCGGAACTTATTTTGAGTAATAAATTTTTTGAGTCAATGTTTGCCTTATAAACCAACAATGAAGCAAAGAGGACAGGCAAGAAAATTCTCCAACTTAACCTACATCAGGTCTGTAAAGTTATTTGCAGAAAATAATGGAGGAATCAACATTACAGCCCAAGTTTTTCTTGGTCAGAGGAAAAATGAGAGGCACAAAATCTCACTGGATGTGAGAGTGGAAGTTGTGTTGGACACATTTTGCACGTACAAAACGGATGAGTAAATGCTTAAAAATAAACATTAGACTAAAAAAGTGCTTAGATGTAAATATTGCAGTTACTGCAGCACATGTTTATATGCCGCCATTGAGCTACCGTTGGAATTTAATTTACACAGTACCATCACTTATTGATCTTTGATTTGACTATCAAAAGTGTCACTATGACAAAACTTGGGATTTTACCACCAGTTACCTTCGTGCAGACGAATGAGGTAGTTTCTGTCGATCACAGTTTCATTCAAGTGGACATGATGTTGCGTGCAGCCAACATTTGACCATGATTTCCTTTTATTTTCCGGAAATCTCTCTGACCGAGGAGCATTAGCTGTGATGAATCCTGCAATGGTTCAGTTTCTCTAGCTAAGTGACGTGAACTTTGGGACAAAGTGGGACCGCTGATTGGTGGCAAACCCCCTAGAATAATTGACAGGTGGTATCAAGCAGGTGGTGTGATTTTGAAAGACAATAAATTGAATATTGAACAACATATTTGATGTGTATTGATGATTTTAATGAGGACACTTGATAAAACGTGTCTGTTTATAGTTTTCACAATTGTTGAGTGTAAGATATCTTTATGATGTTTTTAAGCACTTTGATGGCCTTGTTGCTGAAATAAACTTGAGTCATAAATCATTATAAAAGTGAATAAGCACAACGGAATGAGTCAGACCATGATTATAAGTCTTATTTACCAGACTTTGTATGTATTAATCACGGGTATGAGTCTTTTATTTTGAAAGGAATTATCGGATGTGGGGCGTTTGCGTTTTCTCCGCCTTGACAATGGTGCTTGAAGCCGAGAGGGTCAGGGGGAGGAGAGGCAAGTGAGTGTGGAGCGAGAATACGACAGGAGGAGATCCTCCACAGGGTGACCAATTTAACCGAGCCATCCTTGACCAGCCTGGCTACAAATGCTCCTCCACCTTGGCCGCTCCGACCGACCAGCGCGGAGAATCGGATTGTCAGCTGCAGTCGTGTCCGGGAATAGAAACAGAAGATGATCACAGTGAGTCCGTTTTTGTCTTTTTATTTCCCTCTCTCTCTCTCCCTTCTCTGGAATTACTGCCGCACGCTGCAGGCCGAAATAAACCCCATATATGTCAAACAAACGCGCCATACGCTATTTCTCTTTGGGCCGTGTGCGCGTCCGCCACCTCTCCGCCGAGCGCTTCATTTGTGCCGGAGAGAATGACATAGCTGGCGACAGACCCTTCGAGGCCTCGGCTTTCACATTAGTGGCGGTGGCAAAAGGATTCACGGTCAGTACATGTTCTCTACTGGCGGACAGCAACAACATCTCTGCGCTTGTGTTTGCGGGGAAGGTAGAGGAGGATGAGACGCATCGCTGTGCGTTTGCGCTTCTTGGTGCAGCTACGGCTCCGGAGGGTGTTAAAACAGGCAATACTCTCTATGACAACTTCAAACCAAAGCGACCCAAAATGGGTTGGATATTTTTTTTTCTTTTTAGAGCATGCTTGCTCCTCCGTCTTCTGGCTGATGCTGAGGAATGTGCAGCATTATAATAACTTGTTTATTTCCCGTGTACTTCATGTTTTGTCGGTGCACTTAATCCTGGGAGTGCATCGCGTTACTGCAGACTGAAGGACACTGACTGCAGCTAACACACAATGCGTGCATCTCTGACTGAAGAGGCGTGTTTGTGTCCTGACTCGGGAATGGTTTTTCTGGTCCCCGCTGTGGTTGTCACATAGGCCACGGTGTTATGTAACAGGAAACCTACGCTGTTTGAATGCGGGCCCTCTCTCTCTCTCTCTCTCTCTCTCTCTCTCTCTCTCTCTCTCTCTCTCTCTCACATACACACACACACACACACGCATGCACGCACGCACACACACACGGCCTTGCCTGTGTGTGCACGGCATCCAGACACCAGAGCCGCAGCAGATGCAGGGACTGAAAACCAGAATAAGAATTAAATTAAGGAGTTTTTAATTTCCTTGAAAGGGTTTTGCATCTTCATGATCTGGGTGAGAAGTGACCTGGGGACAGAGGGGTGCACGCGCGAAATGAATGAGTCAGTGCGCGCTGTTTGCGGCCAGCGTCCGGTTGAAAATGCCCCCTTAGAGCAATGGTCACCCACCCACCTACCCTACCCTCCACTGCCTCTCTCGTTTCCCCACTGCTCCCCTTTAGCAGAGGGACGGAGGGAATGAGGGGATGGAGAGCTGAGCCAGGCACCAAGCGAGCGACTGGCAGAGGCGCGACGCGAGGCTGGCAAATGGGTATGAGCTGGTCGACCTTGTGCGGGGGGAGCGAGGGACGCAGACGGGGAGGTAGAGGTGGGAAGAGAGCGAGGAGGAGGGGCTGGGAGGAGAGGAACTGGTTCCCCTTGAATCTTGTCGATCCAGCGAAAGGAGGAGGAGGGGTGCTGGACGAAAGAAAGCGAAATACGGCGAGAAGAAGCTGTTTCCTCTGCAACAAGGCTGCGAAGCTTCGTCTCTCTGCAGCCGTGGAGGATCTGCTCGACTGGTGGCCTGAGAAGATCCACCATATGTGGCCTTTTCATGATCCAATCAGAAATCCGCACAGTGCATTTCTATTATTACCCACGCTGATCAGGCAAGACATTATGACCACTGGCAAGTGAAGTGAACACACTGATTAGCATCTATTTATCAGGACATCAGCAGGTGAACATTTTGTTCTTAAAGTTGATGTGATGCAGGAAAAATTGGCACCCGTAAAGATTTAAATGAATCTCAAGGACTGGATCTTGAAAACTGGTCTGCATGGTCAATATCAAATCTGTGCAAGAGTTTCTGAGTGCAGTATTTACTAGGTAATAAATCTGAAGTGCAATTCAGTAAAGCTTTGCATGCTGATGAGACATTTGACCAGTTGACCTGGTATACATTCAACACACTAAGGTTTGGGGTTTCTTTTCTATTGTTATGATGGAAAGAAAGTGAAATTATGGGTTATTTGTAGCACTATGGTCATCAGAATATTACCCAGGTTGTAATTGCTTGTTACCCCAAAGTTTAAAGGGGACTGAAATATAAATAGCTGAAATAGGGAAAGAAGGCAGACCCATTGGACTCGATACAACGGATGAAATGCTGTAGCTGAGATTGTCAAAGACATTGATGCTGATTCTTATTAAAAGATAATACAATACCGAATGCATCACAGTTTTTAAGTTTTAAATTTTTCCCAATAAATACCATTTTGAAGTATGTAATGCGCTAGGTCGACGCTATGAAGCTTACCAGAAGTTGCGCTGTAAACAACCATCCTCCACTGCGAAGAGAGAAGCACTGACCTGAACAAGATGTTAATTTAATATTTGGGAGCGTGGCCAACACTGATTTTGTTCACTTCCTCTCCTGCTTTGTTAAAACCACAGGCAAACTACATTTATAAAAAAGTGCAGAAAATTGACATCGTTCTCAGCTTTTCCTTGTGTTTGCTGATTGACCCGGTTGAAATTAAATCGGAGGAATCCCAGTGAATGGGAGAAATCCCAGGTAGTGCTGTAAGAGAGATTTGAATCAAGCAGAATTGCACAGGAAGGTAGCCTGGCTGCTGATAGACAGTGAGGATTTGCACAACATCCTCCTGGGAAGCCTTGGGGCCCACCATCAGTTTGGATTTTTGTGTGACACATAAACACCTACCAAGATATTGTTGCAGACTATCTACATCATTTCATGGAATCAGTATCACAGATGGCTGTGGAGTCCTTCTGCAATACAGAGCACAAATTATTTGAGAAACACAACATGTGAATGTTGACTTGCCCTCCAATTTTCCCAGATTTCCATCCAGTTGAGCATTTGTGGGATGTGGCTGGTTAAATAGATCTCTTAAAGTAAAAGGACTAGAAAAATCTGCTGCTACTATCTTGGTGTCAGGTGGGCATTTAACATATAACTTATTGTGAAAAAGTTCTAGATAAATTTTGGTTAATGGAAATAAATCTGACTAAAATGTTTTTGTTTCTTTTTTGCTATTTTCTCCACCAGGTGTGGTAGTAGATACCACACCTGGTGGTAGTTACTAAAATTAGGATTAAATGAAGTGTCTGTGCACAGTCCAGGAATGTAAATCATGGTTCTTTAAGTAAGTGAAGTCTTAAATACTCTTAGTGTTTAAGAGTATTTAAGTACTCTTAAATACTAAGTTTTTAAGAGTAGTATTTGTGCTTGGTGCTATAGATGCTGTGCCTCTCAGTCACAGCCATAGTGAAATACATCATAAATAGATTTTATCGTCATTTTATTTGTATCACAATTAGAGATGCACAAATCCGATATTAATATTTGTATCGATCCTCATATTGAAAATAATTCTAGATATAGAATAAGGGCAGATGCAGATCTATTCAGTCTAATGCTATTCTCTGTTCTCTGAGTGACGTCATGCCTTATTATTTATTTCACAATATATTTAAAATTGCTATTGTTGCAGTTTAATTTTTCATGGTTGGCCTGTTGTTTTTGTCAGTTTCTTTATTGTTTATTTTACATTGGTGCTATACTCCTAACTCCACTGACTGAACAAATTAAAGTTGTGTTGTTTCTACATGTTTGAATATACCACCTTGTGAAGCTACTGGTACATTTAAATCTTCTGTACTGGTGCAGAGTTATCAAATAAATTTGTAGTTCATCACATTTATGTTTTATTTTATTTTTTAATTTTATTTTATTTTTTAAACATTTTAAGCCAATTCAGGACCGATGTTAAACCTCAGATATCTGTAACTGTATCGGAAGTGAGAAAAGTGGATTGGTGCAACAGAAACGCAAAATATCTTGATTAAATTCTACATCCGTGTTGCCCTCCCTGGTGTCAGCAGAACACCAAAAACACACCTTTAAGGGTTTATTCTTGCTCAACAGATCAGAGCTACACTCACTAGACAGAGTGTCATTAATGTCTGCTTGATCAGTTATACAAGAAATGCATGCATATCTGGGTCCATCCAGCTGCCCGTCCTTTCACTCCTCTTCTCAGTGATTCTCTCCACACTGCTCTGGGAAACTCAAGGCAATCATCAAGCAGAAAGTATTTATATTTCTTTCTTTGTCCTAGAGTCTCCACTTAGTGGGAAATACCTCTAAAGGGAGGCGTCCACGCACCATAACGACTAGATAGACAAAACACCTCAACTGACTATTTGTTACTCTTAGCTAACCTATGGATGAAAGATTTTACTGCTTTTAATTAAAATCTTAATTACACCTATGGTCAATATCTTTTGACCATAGGTGAGAGGTTGAACATAAACGTTTAGATCAGGGGTGTGAAACAAATTTTTATTTTGGGCCACATCAAGGTCATGAACATTCTCAAAGGGCCAGAATATATTGGTAAAACCCATGAAAATGTTAAAATTTTAGTAAATAGCTGTGTACTTATTTGAATTAAATGGTGTTGAGCATTTTTTCACCCTGATCAGTACCTCCAGGATTTTGCAATTATTTTTTTGCAATTAAAATGGATGATTTTGTGGTGGTACTTTAAAAGTATTTGCAAGAAATTTTGCGATATTTGCTCTTATGCATGACAGTAAATATGACTTTTTGTTACTCGTCATATCAGTCATGAACTGCAATTTGACATCCAGTAAGCCACAAGCAGCAGTGCAGTTGCATAACCCCAATATGTTTTGCAGAAAATTTCAAACACAGTTACACATTGGAACGAAAAAGTTTGGGGATTTATTGAACTTTTACAGAATTGTGAAAACTGAGGAGACTGACTGGTGTAATTTGGCATTATACAAATAAAAACCTGCTTTTGTTTGACTGATAAAATAAAATTTAGGCTCAGAACTGTTATTTTGATGCTTCTATTTATGTGTCCCCCTGATCTAGAGGGCCACAAAAAAAGCTGCAACGGGCCGGATTTGGCCCATGGACCTTGAGTTTGACACATAGTTTAGAGCTTTGGTTTCTGGTTCATCTCAGCACAGCAGACACACACATTACTGCAAACGAAGCTCTAATCCATCTACCCATCCTTCTTGTTCTTTATCCAACACCTCAGCTTCAGAATAACCTCCAACATGAAGTGCGATGCATATTTTTAGAATAATATTTTTAAAACACGTAATCCATAGTGCCAAAATCCTCTGCTGTAACCTCTGATGTGGATGAAACCATGACATCCTGACTTTCTGGATGTTTCTATTTGTACTTTTTATTTCGGCCCACAGGCCTGCAGAGTCTGTCACTGTGAATAAAACATTATGGTTTTGACAATGTCCTGCTGTCTGGCAGCTTTTATCTGGATGTTTTTACTTGTCTGTTTATCATTGATTGAGATTATAAACAGAGCTTCGGGTAGTCCATCTGTTCTTTTTTGTCCTGGCTGACTCCAAAATGCTTCTTTTTAGAGATGTTATATCAGAGAATGGGTCATGCTGGAGTCAAAAAGGATGAACTTATGCCCACAAATAGGATCTGAAAAAATAAAATAACTCTGTAGCTTCTGCTTTGCTGCTAAAATTTGGGGGCTGTTCTCCAATAAAACTTATGTTCGTTTATTGTTAAAACATGATGACACGTCTACTCATCAACTTGTCACTCTTCTGTATGTTTGACTTTCTTCCCTCCAGAGCCAGCAGAAGCCGTGGAGATAGGCCTGGCACTCAAGTCTTATTTAAATTAGGCTCTGCTTGTTGGGTGTGGCACCACCATCTGGAGTTTGGTGTGTCAGTCGGCCCGCTGTTTACTCCCAGCCTCCGGCCGTGCAGCACGGCGCCTGCAAACCTCTCCTCTCTTCGTCAAAATTTCGTCCAGGGGGATAAATGAGTGAACCGGTCGTACGGGAAAGGGCTGGAACATGTACCAGAACCCTGACAGGTAAACAAACAGCTCCTACAGGTAGGGCTGGGCGGTAATTTGATTTTGATCGATTAATTGAATTTTTGGATTTCGAAGAATTAATTTCTAAAAATCTGTATTGTTTTTCACCTTGGGTTTCCACAGTTTAGAGTCAGCACTTCCAGAACTGCCATCTTGTTTGAAAATCATGTTTTACAGCTTTTATTTACTTTCACTTTAAATTCAACTCTATGGCGTAATTTTTTTTATTAATTAGGAGAGATACAGTAAGTTGTAATATCACAAGAATAAAGTAGTCCAGTATGAAAATTGACTAACAATTACATGAGGATCATTGAGCATCTTGTGAAACAATACATTGGTTTAAGTTTTACACATAGTATTTAAAACGTATTAGAAATAGTTAATCTTTTAACACATCAGCATCAAATTATTATTACTAGCATTACTAGTCATATTTAACAATAGTAAAAATTTTAAAGGACATAATTTTAGTATAAACAATGTAGGTTTCTGGTTGTGAACTAAATATGTTGCACTAGATTTAATTATGTGTTTAACCTAAGACTACTGTATTTTTCCATGTCTTTCTTGTTTGCTTTTTGTTGGCTGTTTTTTTTTATAATTAAAAATTAAATAAAAATTATTTTATTGATGTAAAAAAGTGATATGTGGACGTCCGTAAGAGTAGCGGCAGCACTGGTGTCACTAAATGTGGATCCTAACTAAACTAAACTAAGCTAAACTAAACTAAACTAAACTAAACTAAACTAAACTAAACTAAACTAAACTAAACTAACTGCAAACCAGTGTACTTATTTGTTGAACTAAGCTGTTCATATCAGACTTTGATAACTATCAAAGTTCTTTTTGTCATTGAAAGAAAACTTTCTCAAAATTTTAAGACGTTATTTTTTTTCTGGTACAATTATTCTGCTAATATTTTGACTATATTTTTGCAATTAAACATTCTTATAGCTGACCCTAATAATCCGTCATTCAACTCACAGAATGTAAGATTGACAGAGTTTCCCCCAGAAAACGTGTTAAGCCTGGCAGTAATAGGGCCTGTTTTTGAGTTGAAAAATGTTATGTATTATTGGAACAAATTATTGACTTTACTGACAATACTTTAACACCAATTATTACATTTTTAAAAAGACAAATGTTAAATAAATTTAAATGTTTGGCACTTCAGATGTTTTATCCTAATTAAAGGGATCCAAATTTTTTATATCTTTTATCTGTGACTTAATTCGCTGAAGTTGTTAGCGTGTAAGCCGGTAAAAGAGACACCTGAAGTCAGTCTTCCTATTGGATCACACACTGACCAGACTGTGTTGTCATTGTGCTTTCAACCATTTTGCCAAGAAAACTCTTTAGCTGTCTTTGTTACCGGTGTATAAAAAAACTATAATAAATAAACAAACAATGCTTAGCTTGGTGGGGGCAGTAAAAGCCTGGTGGCCCGCCAGGCTTATAATACACTGGAGGAAACCCTGATTGAAATGAAAGCCACTTTTTAAAATTATTTTCAGCCATTTGTAATTTCTTTTGTAAAATAGAACGTGAAATCAATTAAAATAGAAAATAGGAGCCAACAGGAAAAAATCAGAGATTAATTTTTAAGCTGTAATGCCCAGCCCTACCTAGAGGGAGTCAAAGGAGGGGAAAGGCATCATGTTGTCCAACGTAGTGTCAATGCTAACTGTTGTTTGTCTGCTCAAACAGAATGTCCTGGTTCAGTGGTCTCCTAGTTGCCCGAGTGGATGACCGCAAGACTGCGTGGGGTGAACGCAATGGCAAGAAGTCCAAACGGAAGGGAGGCTCTTCTCTCTGCAGCCCGCGTTACATGAGCTGTCTGCGGGACCCGGATGCTATGGAGCCCCCTTCCGGAGCCCCCCTCCCTCAGCACCATCGTGGAGGGGTGGCCGGGGCTATTGGAGGCGGGGGGAACTTCGGCGTCCGCTGCGGATGGCAGGAGGATCACTACGGCAAGAGGGGAGGGGCTCCCGGGGAAGGGGTGGGGCTGAAATCAGTTGACTTGGGCTTCGAGGATGGCGAATTGAAAGGCAGGAAAGGGGGATGCAACGGAGGAAGCGGCGACATGGGAGATGAGAGTCCCAACGGGGCAGGAGGCGTGGTGACGGCGGCAGACTGCTGGCTAAGGGTGGTGCGTGTATTCCAGTCGAAAAAATTCCAGTCCCGCAAACTGGAACGCCTTTACCAGCGTTACTTCTTTAGGCTGAACCAGAGCTCCTTGACCATGCTCATGGGGGTGCTTGTGATCGTGTGCGGCATCATGCTGACCTTCCACTGTGTCCACGCCGCTCCGGACGTGGCCTACTCATCAGCCCTGTCCGTGGCCATGGCTCTCTTCATGGCTCTCATGGTGGTTTGCAACCGCAACGGCTTCCACCAGGACTACATGTGGATGGTCAGTTACCTGGTGATTGGAGTCCTGGTGTCGGTGCAGGTGTTTGGAGTGTTCATGGTGGCGCCCAGGAGTGCTTCAGAAGGAATCTGGTGGTCTGTGTTCTTCATCTACATCATCTACACGCTGCTTCCCGTCAGGATGAGGGCTGCGGTGCTGAGTGGAGCGGTGCTGTCCATCATTCACGTGGTGACCACATGGCAGATGAACCAGGAAGACAAGTTCCTCTGGAAACAGGTACGACCCGTATAATTTCTCTGCTGTCTGTCTGGTTATTAAACATAAACTGAAAAGATGTCAAATTACTTCGTCAGCTGCAAATTTGAGAAGTTTTTCCAAGTGAATTAAGAAATTCAGGTCTCCAGATCAACCTATATTGATAGGTTGATACTTTACATGCATCTATTATGTATAGATGCATGTGTAACAAAATAACACTGTTACAGTTGGACTGTTTTCATCTCCCGACACTCACATGGGTTGTTTTTGCACCTGATAATCCATTAGATTTCATTCGATAGGAGAATAAAGTTGCAACATTTGCTTCATTTTCAAACTGCAATGTGTCAATCGAACCGTTTGAAAAACCTGTTAACCCTCCTAACCTGTGGTGGCGCTGTAAAAGCAACGACTGAAGGAAATGACATGAAAACATGAGTACAACTTCCTTCTTCACAAAATGTAAACAAAAATGGAATAGCGCCAGATTTCAGCGGTTGTAGGATTTTGCTTTTGTCTTTGGTAAACGACCATAAGCCATTTCTCTCACTGGCGTTAGACTCTTACATTTGTTTTGGTTGAATTTACCCAGAATGCCCTGCTCTAAAGTCCGCCTCCTGCTTTTTGGAGCAGACTCCAAAAAGTATGTTGGAGTTAGGCCAGCATACTTCTGCTTTGCATTCAAATAATTCACTTCAACCAAATCGAGACCTAGGATGTATTAGCTTTGTTCGCTCTTTTGGGCCACATCAGAATTTGGTTACCAATTCACACCTGCCCCAAATGAATCAGACTTTCATAGTTCAATCAAACTAGATTTTGATTAAAGTGGACCAAACTGGGCTGGTGAGAATTCACCCTAAATGGTAAGAGCCACAAAGGACCACTTGACAACTAAACTTTTTAGGTGAAGTGTGGACATTCTTTTGATTTGTGAGGTGTTTTTCAAAGCAACTTTTTTTTGTTTTATTTCCTGTATTTAACCAGGTAAATTCCGTTGAGATCTGGATCTCATTTTCAAGAGGGACCTGGGCAGAAGTCTGCAACATACAGCAACCTGGTTACAAAATAAAAACAATTAATACATATGCACAAAACAATAGAAAGATAATTTAAAAGCAGTAACCCTGTTTCATAGAATCTTGTTGCCTATTTTTAAGAACCGCTTGAAATAAATCCAGTGAAATCATTTCCGACATCTTGAGTTCGATTCCACGCTGCAGGAGCCAACACTGAATGCTTGCTTCCCTTTTTCAGTTTGAACACGTTGAACATGCAGAAGAAAAATGTTGTTAGAGCGTAAAGAATGAGATTAAACAGATCTATGTAAGAGAGAGTTTATGTATGTTGGAGTTAGGCCAGCATACTTAAGCTCTCCCTCTTCTAACATACACATTTCCTACTGAAAGCCTTAAGTTTGAATTAATCATATTTTCACCCTGTTGGATAAAGTCTTCATGTAGATAGTGGCCAAAATTGAATTATTTGAATCTTGAGTTTTCATCACAAATTAACATTTTCAATCAAAGCAAGGTTTCCTTATAATGCTGAGCACTAATACCTAATATATATTTAAACATAAACTTATGTAAACAAAGAAGAAAAATGAAGAGATAATTTGTGGAAATCAATACTTTAAATCTTCATTTAAAACAAACAAACTGTTGAAAAATTTACTTAGGATGTGCAGTGGTTTGTTTATTTTTCATAGTTTCTGCTGAATTGGAAGAGATAAAACAATTCAGCAAGTAGAAGATTCCCTTTAAAACAACAAGTTATCTGTAAAAGAAGTGCCTGTTTAGAGAACATTGTCTTCTTGTCTATTGGAGCAATCATCAGCTATATTACTGCTTCATCCTCTTTTTTCCCATACATGATCCAACACTTTCCATTAAAAACAATTACATTAACTACTAACCTCACGTCATTTAGAGTTTTTTTCCACTGAAAATAAAGACAAAAATTGTGAATCATTAAAGTATGTGTGCAGCTAAATGATAAAAAAATATTTGTCATTAACTAGAACATTTGGATTATGTAGTTTTTTGGGAGTTTATGGGAACAAGCTGTACGCACTGTCACGGCTGTAATCTCATCACGCTGTAAAAGTGACGTGTCAAATGTCAGACCTCCAGAGAGATACCTCTTCTCACATCCGGTCTGCATGCAACAACAGCAGCACTAGTTTCAAGTGGGCTTCCTCACCACTTCATGAATCACTGACCAAAACCCAATGCCAGTTTTCAGATCAGTTTAGTGAAGGAGCTGTTCAGGCTGCTAGGGTTTTACTGGTTAGCTGGGAAATTTGAAAGTTTTTGCTTATCAATACCAAAAAAGTAAAATGAACGAGGTGATCATTTCTGAAAACGTATTGTGGGATATTTGAGTTAAAGATGCGTGTTTATTAAAATCTATCCCTCAAACATTAATGGACTCCTGACCGCGTGGCTTTTTGTCTGGCTACACCGAAACACAGCCTTGATATTTACGATGGGGTGATAGTGTGTGAACTGGCAGCGCAGCCGCTGCAGTGTGAACCGCTCGGCTGTGATTTGTCACCGTGCCGGAGCTGCGTATTTGGGGCTTACAGAGTCTCGCTGCACAGTGTGCCGCTTGTACGTCATGCCAAGGACCTGAGGGCTCGCTGAAGGTCAGTGGGCTGAATGAACCACTCCGGCAGGACAGCAGTGTGTATCTGTGTGCTGCTCTGTGACAATGGGAGAATACCATGATATAAAGCAGCCACACTCAGATCTCTGTGCTCTTTCACAAGGGACACTTTGTACTTTTCTGTTCTGGTGGGGTGACGGGGTGAGGCCAAAAGGGAGGACGGAGGGAGCCGCAAAGGGACGGGGGGCAGGAGGGTTGTTGCGGCTGTTTGCCTCTTTTACTATCTTAGCTGTTTTACGACAGTCATCTCCTCGGAGACGAGTTATGTAAAGCATAACAGGAGGGTCATTAGGTGAAAACAATGGGAGGATATCAGACTTAATGATTGCTGATTGTCTGAGGTGTGCATTCATTATGATATCCTTTCACTTATTTGTCCTGCTGCTGAATCCGTTCTCAGCAAACAACTTCATATTGTGACTGTTTATTATAAATTCAATACAAATGAGAGGGCAAACAGGGCTCGATGGGAACTTGGTGTTTACAGTGCTGCGCCTAGCCTCCTGCATGATATACCGTGGCGTTATCCATCACAGACCCAGCGTTGTTTGCCATCGTTGAGCGAATGAATGTCATGAGATAGCTGCAGCCCAGCGAGAGCGGCATATCTCTGAGGTCGTCTCTGTATTGTGTGACACAGTTATTACATTGTCATCAATCACCGCTTCATGCTTTTCTGCAAGTATTTCCTCTTTCTCCAATAACTCATTAACCTCAGGGACAGTGTAGCGCCGAGGAAGGCCATAGATGATTCCAACGCTGAAACGAGGAATCCTTCTGGTTCAGGATGTCTGATTTCACTTCCTGCCTCCCTTTTATAATAAGATAAACAGTGTTTGTTTGATTTCTGTAGCAGACTGGAGAGTCAAAGTGTATTTCAAGAGGAGTGTTTCCCATCGTTTAGATCAAGACTTGGATTTGGTAGTAATACTAAGATTATTCCTAAATAAAAATCGTATGATTCTTATTTTTATTCAGATTTTTTATGTATTGTTAGTTTTATGGTCAACTTTTGTACTATATGGCATTTATTCTTTTCAAACTCTGGCATATTTTGTGATGTGTATTGTCTCTTTGGAAACAAGTAAACAACCACAACAGCACAACAGCGACTACATTAAAGCAACATGTGTAGCACAGACCTGCAACACACAGCATGTAGCCTATAGACCACGGCACAATCTCTGTGCTTAGCAGGCTGTCAATACATTCTAATAATTCAGAATGTAATATTTTTTATATTGTCCCCTCACCCATATCAGTGTATTTTAAAGAATCTCATTTGTTTTCTTTCTCCAGAAGTGCTTTTCCATTTTTTAGCAAGAAATCTGGGCATTCGATTAGCTTAGCCGCTCCATCCTGTCCATTTAAGGACCAGCCGCTTAACTTAAATGACTGCTTCAAGCTGCAAAGTTATCACTGATTCTGATTGTTATACAGCATACAACAACATCTGGCAGGGCTAGGTATTAGCCTCGGTATTACCGTAACCCTAACCCTATCTCTAACCCTCAACCAACAAGCCTCACTGGCAGATTTAAACATTTACTGTCAGGTTCTGTGTTTTTCCTGTGCTTAGTTTCACGTTTTTCTGTGTATTTATTTCTAATTTCTGTGTCCCTGTGCTCTCCGTTGTCCTGTCCTCCCCTTGATTGTTTCCCA
>CAEFZX010000261.1:0-36571 GCA_903066825.1 Alfaro cultratus | reverse complement strand
AACAAGTTCCAACAAATTTTATTTTTTTTTTAAAATGTAAACCTTTTAAAGAATAAAAAAAAAAAAAATTATTAAAAAAAAAAAAAAAAAAAAAAAAAAAGAAGAAAACTGGTCACTCAGGTTATCTCTACCAGACTCCAGTTCCTAAGTGTAACTCTCAAGGACATGCACTTTGAAAAGAAAAAAAGAAAAATAAAAAAAAATAAAAAAAAACCTTCACACTAAACTAAGTGCTAGTGGTGTTTAAATGTGAGATCAGAGCAGCTCCAGCCCAGGAGCAGAGACTTCCAAGCTTGTAATTGCCAGCAGGCGCAGGCTGTGACAGGACATGGAATTTGTGGACATGAGCTGTGTGCCTGCGGGTCTTGTTCATGGTGCTAAACTCTGCTCTCCCACACGGAGGCAAACTGCAGCTCAGGAGGGGGTAGCTTTAATGTGTGTCTATGGAATGCATGATGATGATGATGATATAAACAGCACAAGAGTGGCCACAAGAAAGTGACCAATCTGCAGCTCAATTAGCTCACCCCCTGCTTTGGATCTTATCTAGCCACCGAATCCATTTTTATGCCTTATGAATTAGACTGATCTCAGTAGTTTTTTTGGGGGGGTTTTTGCACATAAAGATGTTTAAAATCTTAGCGTTATAAGTAATCTACAAAATAATAATACTAATAATAATAAAACTAAAACGTGTTGATGTGAATCAAACTGCTTAATCTCAACCCAAAGACTTTGAACAGGTAGAAAGCTGAAGTTTCAAGAAAGTTACTCGGTCACAAAAAAAACTTCCTGCACAGTTTTAGCTGAGAACAAAATCAACCCAAAGCCCAGATGTGTGTGTTTCTGAATGAGAAACGGGAATTTAACGCGTTACAAAGCACTGCTGTCGAGATTAAACAAGCAGCTCAGACTCTTGAACCAGCAGCCCACGAGAAAACTAGCAACAGAGACACTGAAAAATGCTCGGCTGGAAACACAATGAAACATGAAGGGATCCGAGCCGCTTTACGCACCTCATTGTTCGGCCAGAGTGGAGCTCCTCTCCTCGAAGGCAACTTCGGATGACTTCAGCGGTGAAGACCGGTGTTTACAGAGTCACAGCGATTAAATAAAAACTACACCGTCCGAAAGCGGAGAGGAGGAGGGGGTGGGGGAAAACAGCACATCTAAAGCCGCAAACAGGGTAGTGGGATAAAGGAGCACACCTCGACGATTTCCTGGTTCTGTGGAGCGGGAGAGGAGGAGGAGGAGGGAGAGGTGGAGGAAGACGAGGGGGTAGATACAGTAGTGAAGCGGGCTTGTCAACTCCAATAACTCTCCCACTGTGGGATTCTACGAGAAAAGAAAAAGAAGTGAAGCTGAGAAAATAGCGGCTGCCCAGAAAGCTTCACTTCCTCTTCTCCTACTTTCAGGTGTTTTTATGTTTGCAGCTGCGCTAAGAAAGGTTGAAATGATATACCTCCGCGGGGCTCTTTTTCGTTCAGTCCGCGGCGCTGTCGGGTCACGGCCCTGCCGTGCGAATTCACGGGAGTCTGGCCCAACCCGCCAGCTTCAAAGTAATCCCAGGACGCATTCAAGTGTGCTTCGTAAAATTCCTTTTCACGAATCACGAATTTAAACTGGGTTTTAGTCAGTTTGGTAAATCTGAGCCATCTTTAAAATCAATTTGATGTGCTAGTATAGGTGCAGCTAACTAAACTAGAATGCCATCGAAGTAATAATTTATTTCAGCAATTCAAATAAAAAAGTGAAACTCATATAGATTTATTACATACGTGAATGTGTACCTTCTGTATGACTTACATCTAAAAAAAAAACCACGTTTTTCAGAAAATAAGAATATTACGTAAGGCCAGTGAATATATTTTTTATACAGAAAAGATAGCCTAATATATTCAAGGAAAAATCTCTTGAGTGACTCCCTCCACAATCAGGGTAAATTTCTATAAGAATCTTAGATGCTTGAGTCTCAATGTGACGTTTCCATCTTTTGTGATGATTCAAGGAACCAAATCATCTGATGGTTTTGGTTCAACGTACTTTAGGAAGTCCTAAGTTACCACAGCCATTTACCAGGAATTTGCAGAACCAATGCTTTCTTCCACTAAACTTTATAGCGATACTGATTTCATTTTCTAGCCGGCCTTTGCTTATGTCCACACTACCAAAACTACAAATACTTGTTTTAAAGGCAATGGCATCACTGTGCCTGACTTTAACTCCACAGAGAATTGAATTGGCCAGGGGCATGGTTAGGCCTCTCGCAAAAAGCAATAAATCAATTTATTGCATGATAAATTAAAACAAGCTCAATATTTTCCATTTGCATGGTTTATTGTGTTTCTCATTTCTCTCTCTCTTTCTACAAAACTGAATGACAAAAGTCTCGAGTCTGGTGCACTGGTCTCAACTAGAACTAGCCCTTTTTGGAAGGACAGTTTTGTTTACAGAGCCTTCATAATTCCTTTTATTTGTTGTTTTGTTTATTTATTTTGGATATTTAAAATGTCTTCCAGTTCCAGTGTTAAATGCTAATTAGAATTTAAAGTTAAATGATCTTTGCGAATGTGTTCCTTCATTATTATGCCATTACTATTATATTACTTGAAAATGGTATCAACACCTTAATCGTTTATCATCCAGCAAAATTTGTTATTGTGACAGGCCTAGACACCATATATGAAAAGAGCTGAAGACCACTGCTAAAGTTGTTTTTGCATTTGTTAACTTGACTTGTTTGACAATTCTAGTGGTCTCTCCAGGGCCCCCTATTGGTTTTAGGGATTTGCGTACCTGGTTGATTTGCTTATGTCTTGTGCTGTGCATAATACTGTGTTTTAAAATGAGAGCAATAATATCTTCCACATAAAAATCTTAAAACAGCACAGTTCCTAATCTGTGTTATTCTTTATGTTTTCCAACCTTGATGACAGATAACATTTTTGGTTTAGCATACATACTGTCAGGATTTCTAGAATTTATGGTGAAATCAGTCTTATGCATGCAATAATAGCAACTATTGGTCAGCACTGTATTAAATTTGATAGTATAAGTCTGTTGCTTCAATGAGACAATGGTCGTTGAAAAAGTTATATTTATGTACCTTAACCTCACACTGAGTCAACTATTGCTGTGTCGACCATCCTTACTTCCTGTCAATAAAAATGTTACTTTATTACAAGTACCCTTAAACTGATGGCACAAGCAAAGTATCTACATTCTCAATTCTCACAATTCCTTCACGAATGGGCACCCCATATTCCAATAGCACATGAAGGCATCATTACATGAGAGGCTGGGCCATTATAAACCCTGCACATCACCCTACTGGCTGTTTGTGTAACTTCAAGTTTATCTTCTGTGGCTCTTAAATATTCCACAGAAATGCTATCTGGTAGGAATAGTTGTCGAATAAAAACATGATCTCAATTTGACATATAAAATAAGAAAATTAAAAGGCTTTTAAATATGTTGTTATGTTAAAAACAGATGTCAGCAATGAATAAAATAGTATTCCTCTCATGACCCAGTCCTCAGTGCTGAGACAATGCCTGATGTTAATTGAAGTGGAAAAGAGGATGTGAAAGGAGTGCATTATGTGTGTGGCATGTGCAAACAAACTGAAAGCTAATATGCCCAGTTTCACTACAGGCACACTCTAAGACATACAAGCTGAAGCAACTGCTGGTATTTTTTTTTTTTTAAAGCTATGTGTCCCCTGTTAGCTGAGCCAAGAATTTCAAACAAACCCCCAGCCGTTGTGTGAGTCTCTGCTCCCATGTGTGGATGTGTTTGTGTGATTTGTGGTGGCCCAGACTCAACAAGTTGGTTCTCTTCCCAGAAAGTGGCCTGTAAAGAATCAGAAGCAGTCACACAGTAAGCTGAGGTTTCTCCTGAGCTCCTCCCTCTTTGCCACAGTTTTATTTCCACGACTTGACGTCAGTTGGTCAGTTTCGTCTGCAGGATGTGGAGGAATGTCAGCACATGATCAAAACTGGTACATTAAGAATTTATCAAAGCTTGGCTGTTAAAGTTCACCTCTGTACCTTTATTGATCAGAATTCTTTTTGGAAAGGCTGTTACAAACTGCACTTTAATTTACATTAGAGAGTGAGTACAGTGCGTTCCCGAGCCAGAGTATTACCAAGGAAATACAGATAACTGAACCTCAATTAAAGGTTCAGTTATCTCAGTCTGGATCTGCATTAATCAGCATAAGCCCATAAAAAAAAGGAAATAGTAGTTTTTCCTGACAGTACAGTTCCTTGCAAAAGTTTTAGCAGCCCTTGAACCTTTCAAATTTCCAGATTCACAATTGGACTTTTACAGGACTATTTTAAAACATGAATAGGATTTTGATCTACTGTGTCATTGTTTACATTTTTTTATTGGAGCTACGGCTATACAGTATGTGTAGGAGACTTTGTCAGGATGCAAGATGTCATATTTTAAATCTTGCAGCTCCATACAGGGTTCTTCCATAATTGTTTTCTACTTATACTTCAATCTGTCTCTGCTGAAGAAGACGCTGTCCTCTCATTGCAAATATTTGATGCATCTTCTAGACAACTTGTGGCAAATAGGACTTTTCCTTCCTACATTTCAACAACGGCACGCCTGAGCTGTGGATCTCTGCAGCTCTTCCAGAGCTCTTGGCTGCTTCACTGTTTAAAGCTCCCCTCGTCCATAGACTGAAGCTAATATGCCCAGTTTCATTGGGCACACTCTAAGATAGACTTGTCCAGCCTTTCAGTTTTGCTGGTCACATCTTGGTAGGTCTCAAGTAAGGCCATATTCTTTTTTATTTTCAGATCAAGCATAGTTCTGTAATCTGCAACTGAGACATTTAAAGCTTGGAACTTTTTTTCGGTAGCCTAGTCTTTCTCCAAATTTCTGTACAACAAAAAACAACAAAGAGGTAAGAGGTATTCCACCCAAGATCAATTAGCCAGGAGAGAAAATAAAAAACCGAAAGTGTTACTTTTCCTTCCTATGATTGCTGTGAAGGGTGTAAGTACCGTTGAGCTCTGAACATTACATTTACATTCCAGTAGGTGGCACCACAGCCTAACAGAGCATGTTGAAGACTACACTGTGGTTAAATGTCTGGAAAATTAGAACAGCAAATTTAGAACTAAATAAACAAATATTCATATTGGAAATCTGAAACTGTATTTCACCCATAAAACATTTTGCATGGAATAAAATAAATATTGACATGAAATGAATATTAACAAAAATTAGCCAAGTTACAGTATACTTGAGTATATACAGGTAAATACAGTAAGAGTCAACAAATAACATTAATGAAGATTGAATATCATATCATAAATACTTTGGGGAATCTAGTGTGTATTTTTTGAAAAACTTCTTTAGGTTTAGCAGGCATGACCTGTATGACCAAAACCAAGTAATTTCACTGGACAGATATGTTATTCTAAATTTTGAGACAAAGATTTAGATTTCTTATAAATAGAGGAAATGTACTGTGTATTTAACTGCAATATTGCTTGGTAACTGAATAGATACATTTAGTATTTCTATATTTAAAGCCCATATGTACTGTACACAAATTTCGGTACTAAAATATGACTATTTTTTTTTTTTTAAATACGTTTGGTTTTTGCTATAAATATGCATTCTCCTAAAAATTGGGATTTAATAGGCAAACATGGGCCTTAGTTGATTATGTCTTTGGCCTGGTATATAATCAGAATACAAAGTTAGTTGTTCAAACAGCCAGAATAAGAACAGATGATCTGATTCTTGCTTCACCCACTTTCTCAGGTGCAGGGGTGTTTGTTTGGAGACCAGGCCTGGGGGTTCATACCCCTCATCCTCATCATTTACTTTGTTGCTCTGCGTCTGTGCACTTTATTGTGTTGAATGAACACAGTGTTTGTGTTTACAGAACTGACACCTCCATCTCCCCCCGGCCCGTCCACCTGGTCCGTCGGCCCCGACACCCGGACCATGGCTTTGCTTGAAAACAAACTGTGACGGCTGCTCCGGTTACAGGAGCCCGATCGATGCACTGCCGGGTATCGCGTTGCTCGAAGGGATGAGTATCGCTGCATGGCCGATCGCTATCATAATCACACTTCCCCTCTGTTATCGCTTACCTACTGAATAAAACATCTGCCTTCCTGCCTGTGGATCACCCACCACCCCAAAATCTGGAGGGATGGCGGCGTCTTCTTTGAGTGTCTTTGAGATGAGTGAGGTAACTTGAGGAAAGTGGACAATGATACGCAACAAATTAGGTCCCTAAAGTTGTTTTTATCACTGGCATCTCTAAATAGACCCGACCAGCTTTCGACAGGGTTTGTCTCAGGATGCTGAAGCTTCACGTTTCATTGTTGAGATGTGTCATTTGACCCAAAACAACCTTTAGATGTCCAGTTTTTGATAAAGTCACTCAAAAAGGTGCCTCTCATCGGCTGAGCTCAGCCAACATTTGGACCGCATGCATAAAGCAGTGATAAATTTAAATAAACGGATTTAAAACACAACTCTATCGTTGTTTGTATTTTTCTGAAGACCTGTTCCCTTTGTTTTTAAGTTTTCTGATTGTTTTGTTTCTCTGACTCTAAATTCTGTCAAATTCTTCCTCCTTCCTTAGTGTTAATTTTTCTTTTCCTTTTCATATTCCTGAACATTCATGATCATGTATTTATGCTTCTTTTCAGTCGATATGCACCCTTTACTTTGATCTTGTTTCCATGTTTTGCATTATTGTGTTGCGTCTGTTTTTTGGACCTGTGCTACAATAGTAGGCCCAGACATTGTGCAACAAGGCATAGTCCATTTTATAGCATTTTCTCATAAAGAGCAGCAGACTTTTTAGGTGTTCTTGTGCTATTTTACACAACTAAAGAATCCCTTATGGATTTCCTCTATTTTGGGCACAGTTTAATGATGGTTTTATGTCTAAAGTGAAAAAATCTCTGCAAATCATTCAGGTGTGTGAAAAAGTATTTGCCCCTTTTGTTAAAGGATTTATTATCTATAGCAACTTATCAATGCAGGCTCCTGGGGCTGGTGCATGTCTTCAGCAGTCACTGGGTGAGAGACAGGGGACATCCTGGACAGGTCACCTGTCCAAGGCAGGGCAACACAGAGACAAACATAAAAAAACATACAAATGCAGAGAGGCCAATTTACCTGATATACATATTTTTTGACGGAAGTCGAACTACCTTCGGAGAGAACCCACACATGCATGGAAAGAACATACCTACAACATGCAGCAAGATCCCAGACTAGGATTTCATCTCAGCATCTTCTTACTGTGAGGCAATAGTGTTAACATCTCCACCAGTATAAAGGCCATCTTTTGCAGTAATTAATGTTTTCAGAAGGCTGAGTTTTGTTTCAGTGGTCACAATCTGGCCTGATTACTATTTGGGCTGTAGAGACAAGAACCACTTGCACATAAACTTTCTGACAACATGAAGAAGGCTAAGCAATCTCTAAACACATCATCACATCACGCATTAGCATCCCCTAATATCTGGTATTAAACTAAAACTTTACAGAAAAAAGCACACCAGCACATCCATCTCTGAAGAGCTAATAGAAAAAGTTTTGGAGTGGCCTATTTAAAGTTTTGCTAGTCACTCCTTTGACCACTAGGTGTTTGCCAGCTTGCTCCTCTTCCAAGTATGGCTCCAGGAGGGTGTCTTGATCTCCCTAATTTGGTGAAGTTACAGCTAGTACAAGCACCAAACACAGCAAAAACACAAGATCAGGATGAGTCGTTTTTTATAATCATCTCTACAGGTGGCAACTAGACATCTGATTAAGCTGAAGCTGGAAAGTGGCCCTGTCTGGACTAATGTGGGCACTACAAATGACTGAAATGAAATTCTTCCAAAGCGGTGGCTGGACTCAGCCTTATATACAATTTAAAGAGGTCCATCCTCAGGTAGAGCTGCTGTTTCTCCTAATTGGATTGAGATGACTTGACTGTCAGATGGGAATGCCTTCTCTACTTCTCTGTTTGCAGGCTTTCTAGACCCATTGCAGGAGAGCCCTCACTAAACCCAAAAATCTACTGGAAGAACTGCATATGAGCTATAGTCTCTCTGGTGAAAATTATGTCTGGGCTTCCCTTCTGGACCTGCTGCCACCTAATCTTGAATAATTGGAAGATGATGGATGGATGGTCTATATTAAGACTTATTTTAAGCTAATGTTTTGTGTGATCTAAAACCAGTCTCATAGTATCAGGTGTTCTGATATTCTCGTGGTTTGCCTTCATTAAGTCTTCCTTCCAACAACATATCTCTAAGGCAAATAGGCTTGGATCTCTCTTTTTAGCTGACTCAATGTTAAATGTGGAATGACAAATTAAATTCTAAAAGTACTCAAGATTTTCTAGCTGGACACTTAAAAAAACAAACAATATTTTCCCACAAACTACTAAGTCCCAAAATGTTAAGCATTTTTTTCAGGATGTTTTAGGATGCAAATCATTTTGCTCCATTTTAATATATGGCATTAAAACAATTAAGCGAGCATTAGTTCTCCAGTTCTATGAGTACGTTTGTTGATTGTAAATAATATCTTTTTTGTGGCTTCTGCAATACTTGTGAAAAATCCACATTACAGTCTCATATTTACCAATTTTCCTTGGGCAGCATATGCAACAACTTGTTTCCCAGCTCATGCTACTTGATCTCCTAAAATGCCAAAGACTTGCCGTGAGCATAACTTCAACAGACAGTCATGTGGGTTCAATGCGTTTGAATCTAGTGCTCAGACTGGCTCTACTGATGCAGTCCTCCCTCTGCAGGCCTCACCTGGATGCTGTAAATTAGCTAGGATATGTTGCTCACACACAAACACTCTACAGGTGCTAACCTCATAGACATCCCAGTAATGTATGAGTCAAAGATCTGCAAAAAGCTGAAAAAAATTTAGCGTAATGATGTAATTGTTAGAAGTAAATACACTGATTGTGGACACATACAGGTCCTAAATAAAAGGCTTCCAGATAAAACAGGGCCAACACAAAGACCTATTCAGCAATCAATGCTCAGAAGGTTTAAAATACACAAGTGCTTTATTTATTTACACTCAACCACTGAATCTGAGAGCACCAAAGCGTGGAGGTTAGACGCCAACTGCCAGAGGAGTAAAGCGACACTTGCTGTTGAGCTATTAGGCCAATTAACAAAGTGGTCAGAAGGGGCCGGGGTGGAAGAGGAACAGCCTGAAATGGAGAGATGAGGGTGTGAAGTGACAGTCAGCACATCTGGTCTCATCAATAATGCAGCGGGCCTTTAAACGGCAGTTTGTCGCATGTTGAGCACTGCAGACTGAAATCAAGCCTGACACCCAAGATGCTGTCAGAGGAGAGAGGAAGAAAAGAGAGAGAAGGGGGGTAAGAACCCTGGAGGGGAAAAAATAACTTTTTGCTATTGTTTTAATGCATTCATGTGATGCTATGAACTCTGAAAGAGCAAGGTGAAACTTAACTTAAATAAACCCATATTGATGGAGAAAGAAGAGTCAACTAAAAAGATAAACACCAACAACTTCAGCATTTATCTATCAGTTTTATTAACAAAATGGAAAAGACAAATTGAAATAATCAGCACGTGCTGTACCTAATCTCTTGAGACAAAGTGTTGTCAACACAGGTTTTCTGTCTCAACAGTATCCACAACATCCAACATCAAAAAGAAAAAACAAAAAGGTAAAAATATATCAAGCCCTGCCTTCAAAATCTTCCTACAGGTGGAACCTTTTAAAGTTCATTTTCCTGTAATGAGAGGATTTCTCAGGACAACGATCACAGAGTCTCCTCTGAGGAACATTTTAGAAATGTAGCGGTCCTTATTGACGGGCTTTGACTTCTTCTTTCCCTTCCCGCTTTTGGGAACCTCCGTCCACATCTCTTTCACGTTCTCCAGCACCATGTTACAATGCCTAAAACGACAGAGTAGATGCAGAGTGTAAAGATATCCTCTTCAAAAATTAAGCAGAATAAAAAAAATTTAAAAAAACATTTTATTTTGAACTGCCGCATCACAAATTTACCTAAACTCCAGCGATGTATGTGAGGTTTTCAGAAGGTTATGGTGCTAAACTAAAAAATTCAATTCATAAAATCCCTACAGTTTAAAGCCTCTTTGTTGAGAGGGCAGAGAAAGCAACAATGTCTGATGTTCTCTTCAGCTAAATAGCATGCTACCCTTCCCCCATCTGTTGCTGCACAATACTGATCAAATGGCAGAAGAAGGCTCCTACATCTTCCCATTACTTACAATACCAATAGGCATGAAAAACACAAAGAGCTATGGTGTAAAAGTAGACGAACCACCCATGTACTAAAACAACTGTAAGGTAGGAGCAGCATGTTAATTAGCACATTGAAGTTCCCACAGAAGCAGCTAGCCTCATTAATATACATGCTAATATCAAATGTGTACTCTTCAAAAAAAAGACAAATAAGCAAAATATATATTCTGCACATTAAGCACTTCTAAAAAAAAAAACTAGAGATTAAATCAGGTTCCATAATCTTGTTTAAACAAAGTCTTCAACAGTCATTTACTGGCAGCTTTTTCTCCTTTTTTTAAATTGTTTTTATGTTTACAAGCTTTTTCTTCACACCCAAACACCTTTATCCCTAGACTTCTGCAGTTCTTGCACAATCCTTAAACATTTTTAAGCAGACACAGTTTCTACCCTGGGGCCTGTTTTGTGAGTCACTGGGTACCTGTCAAAGGCTTTGACTCTTCCAAGCAGTTTCTTGTTGTTGCGACAGTTGATGAGGACCTGAGTGTTGTTCTTCACCGACTGGGTGAGCACTGACAGTGGCCCGGTGTTGAACTCTTCCTCTTCACGTTTTTGGAGCTCCTCAGGGGTCATCTCCGATTTGGGCTTTGTTAACAGACTCCTGTAAAGGACAGCACACAGTAGTAGCTATTTCAGACCAACTCAGAAAACTTGGTATGGTCATGCTTCTCAGGTAGACCTTCACAAAAAACTGATATACCTATAGATTTTATAATATCATAATATTCGTTCAGCATGTTTTTAAATGTGCCTAATGCCTAAACACCAAAATTAACTAATTTGGTAAAATAGAATATACTTTAAAAGGCCCAGCATGGCCGAGTCAAAGTTGAAAAGTCAAACCACGGTCATGTGGTTGCAGGACATACGTTTTCAAATACACCCTTCAAGGTCCACAAGACACACCGAGCAGAGTTCCTGTGAAACCCTCCTGCTGCAGTGTACATCATGGGGTTTTGTCATAGGTGTGGCTTACAACAGTATAGTAAACACAGCAGTCATGGCAGAGAGCATCAACTATTATAAGTCCACAAACTCAGAGGTGGAGGAAATAATAACTGATGAGTTGAAACATTTAATTTTATTTTCTGTTAGCGGAACACAACAGAAAAAGAACAGAATGTGTCAGTGGGATGTTCGCCCGCTGTATCGGACCAGAAACGAGCTGGGGAAGTTTCATGTTTTGATCCAACAGTTCCTCATGGCCTCAGAGAATTGCTCCTCAAAACTATCCATCCAGCTCTCTAGCTTAAAAAGAGGCTTCTGGAAGTTGAGTAGTTGGGCTGTTTTATATGTAAAAATTCTCACCACTTACAATATTCAGAATATAACACAGAACAAATATTCCTAACAGTTCTCTACGATACTAATCTTACAAAATCTGATATTGTGATGATATATTTATGAAATATCAGCAGCAATATTTGCCCATTTTCTTCTTTCCTCTCTTTCTCATGTGTCACTGTTACCGTTTGCATTTTGGGCAATGTCATTTGCGTCCAGTGTGAGCATCTGAATGATCTGATTAGATACAAGCACAGATGCTTAATTACAGTGTTTAACTATAATGTATACTTTCAAATAAAAATATAATCCCTTTATGGCACAACTCTCTGAGTTGCTATTTATAAATAATTACGAGTAAATTACTTAACACTTCATTTTCATCAAAAACCGTTTTTTGTACCTTTCATTGTAAAATAAAAATAGTTTCTGTTATTTGGTTCACAACATTTCACGTGTTTTAATGTTAACTGAAAAAAAATTACATTATCCCAGAAACTAGGCTTTATAAATGGCTATTAAAAAAAAATCTCTTAATGTTCAAGGTACACAAATTTTGTTTCTGACGTAACTTTATTTTTTAAGTTGCTTTTCTGTGCAAAGCAGTTTGTTTTAGCTCTTTAACCTAAAAAAATGAACATGAATTCTCTGTCCCTTTCTAGCATTAACTGAGCTAACTACAGGTTTACTGAACAAATGTATCGTTCCATTTAGGTACATTTACTCTTTACCTTAATCTGAGCAAAAGATAATGAAATAAAATCCGTTGTACAAGATCAACCAATTTTATTTACAGTAATAGCTACGTAGATAAGATGTAGCTCACCCAACAACACAGCCAGCATGAAGTCGAGCTAACTAGCCTCTGTGCTGAAAAGGCTAACTTCATTAGCATTAGCCTAGCTGCAAGAAGTTATTACTCATAGCAAATGCTCTTAGAAAAACAATAGCATTTTACTAACGACGACTTGCTATAAATTATACTTACATTACTGATAGACTATAAAGTCAGTCTTTGTAATTAATACAGCGCTTATCTCCACCGGTAGCTTCGTAACGACAACGATACAGACTGACTCGCGTGTTTGAAGTCACTTCCGGGTTACTTAATACGCGCTTGAAGCTGTTGGTATAACTACCGGGTTACAGCAGATGACCTCTCATTCACGAACACAGAACTCTTTAAAAAAAACAACAGCAACTAAATAAATCTTTATTTCGTGTATTTCTCACTGAGTCCCGACAAATGTTTTTCAATTTTTCAATAATAATGTGGATGTTCTTCTTATATACTTGGGTTATTTTGAGTTATTAAATAACAGGTGTTGTTTTTTTTTTATACATTAATCGCATAAATGATGAAACTAAATTGTTTTTCGACTGGTAACTCTCAAATGTACTTTATTACTACTACTGCTGCTACTACTACAAATAATATTTTTCCATTGAAAATTATAACAGTGACTTCATTTATTGTAATTTATTCATTAATAAAAATCAGCCTTGAATTTGAATAAATTTATTTAGTGAAGAATGAATGTGAACAAATAACTAAAGGAGGAAAAAAACCAAATCACTGTTGTAGATGTAATAAGGGTTGAACAAAAAGAAAGAAGAATCTTTGACTATTCTGTTTTGCATAGTCAGTGTCATATGGCTCCTTTCTTATGCTTTCTTCTGTCCTCATTTCACTAGTGTGCTTAGTAGCACAGTTTTGAAGGACTGGTTGAACTCATTATTTGGTAGCATACAATATTTTCAAGTGTAACTATGCATATTTGATCAGTTGGATTGACCCTCACTGATTCTAAAGTTTTGAATTCTGGTCTTGTTTTCAGCATTCTCCACGTTTACTGTGTTCCCTATGACTTGTGGCAAACCACAAAATGCCGTTTAATGGCTTTTTGAGAATAATGTCTTTTTTGCAACTGTGTAAGACATGGGGCTAATGTGTTGAGTGCACAACTAATAGTTGTCTGGTGGAAAAAGTCTCCCATCAGCTGTCAAACTCTGCAACTCCTCCAGAGCCTCTTGGCTACTCTCTGTTTACTACTGACCTCCTTTCCCAACCTGTCAGTTTTGGTAGGTTTATGATTGTGCCTTAGTTATTTAATTTTCAGTAAATGGGTTGAGCAAATTCTCATTAGATGTTGAAAGCTTGGGATATTATTTTCTAAGCTAACCCTGCTTTAACCTTTTCCACAACTTTGTTCCTGACTTTGTTCCTCACTGTGCTCCTTGGTCCTCATGATGCTGTACACCAGTGTTCTCATACAAACCTCCAATATCGTCACATTTATGTTGAGATTAAATTCCATGCAAGTGGTCTTTGTTAGTCTAAATACATCAGGTAGGACAGGATTTAATTTGTTAGTAAAATAGTGGAGGACTGAGTACATATTATGCCAAATCTTCCTTGTACTTTATATTTATACACTTCTTTTGTTTCACAAAAAAATCAACTGCTGTTTGTTACTGCAATGTGAAACAGCATCACAGTTTGAGTGGTATGAAGGCATTTGCAATGCACTGTATTGTGCCCAATTATGTTAAACATGATAAAAAGATGTTCAGAATAAAAAGCTGAATTTCTCTATTTTCAGTAGGACATCATAAAACTGCAGTAAAAGATGAATTTGACTTAAAGACATCTTTACAGAGGTATTGATAAAAGTGACAAGGTTTTCTAAAGTAAAATGTAAGAAAACAAATCAGAGTTTGATGCTGATCTTTAGAGATAAACAAGAATTCACCCCAAACAGTGGGGGCAAAAATGAAAACAATCCAGAGTGAAACAAATACACAGCTTTTGTATCAAAACATACATTCAGACAGATGACAGAAAATGAATTGATTTTATCTGTCAGAAGTTTACTTCCCCTATTCTCAGGAAGATTTCACATGTGATAGACACTGTTAACTGTAGCTGATCAATATGTTGAACATAACTTCAGGCAATTAAGTTCTGTGACATTTACTTTAGATTTTATGTTCTAAAGTCACTATGCAGATTTGTCTCAGATTGGTAGAAGACTTACTAGGCCTATTATTTAAGTATTAGCTCAGATTAATTTTTCGAGTGTGAGGACATGTTTCAGAATGAACCTTTTCTGCTTATGAACAACCCAGAGGAAATAAATAAGGATGAGGGAGCAGCTAGGTTGATACTGCAATCCAAACAGTTAAGCCTTTGTTATGCTCTTTAACAGAGTAACAGGAAATTGTGAATGTGAGTTTGTCTGTTAGAGAGAGTGAGAGAAATGGGGATGTATGCTACGGTGAAGCAATGAGACACTAAGAGATTGGCTTTCTGGCAAGAGACAGACAGACGCCTATGGGTGCACAACCCACCCACCTTGTTCCAAAGGTTACACATCTACCTGAGGAAATCACTTACTGCAGATAAAGGCAGGCTGTGTGTTGCTGAGGGAGGTGAGTGTGTGGGATTGATTTTCAGGGTGCACGGTTCTATACCTTTATGAAGCGCACCAGAGCCAAGAGACTCAAATCTTAAGAAGTGGAGAGCTCAGCGATACCTTACAGCTGATGGGACAGCAGAAGCTAATCTGGAAACACTTTTCAGCTGCCTAATTAAGAGAGCAACAAGCATTAAATCAGATGGGCCAGACAAAGATTTATTCAGCAGAACTATCAACATATGACACGACCTGGAAATCATGTAGGATTCATTTCAAAACTGGCTTTCTGCAGAAAAAGATGAAACATAATGAACTTTTTTTTCAAGCATAGATTAAATGTACAGAATCCTCACTGTCACACTGCTTGCTCAGCTCAGGTGGGGCAGGAGGAGGGGGGGGGGGGCTGCTGCAAAAATCAGTCTATTAACTAGACAACTTTTTACCAGTTGAAATTTCACAATGACCTCAATTTGGCTTCATTAGAACTGGGATGAAGCTGGAATCTGTGTAATTGGAAGCATTGATTTGATTTGAATTTGAGCAGACTGAATTCTCAATGACTGCACCGTGGAGCAGTTTGCAGTTGCTTTGCAGCAAGAAAGTCCCGTGTTTGAATCCCGACCAATGACTTCCTGCACGTATTTGGGGATATGTGCAGAAAGTCCAAATACCTGCACACAACATGCACACCCTACTTTAACATTTTTTATTTGTGCAACATTTTTGAACCTTGTATTTTTTTTATTAACCCTTATAAAAGATTGCAATAGAAGGTTGAAGTTAGAGATTTTACCGTTAAAAAAAAGCGTATAAAACGCTGAAGCGTTATTAAAACTTTTACAATTAGAGTGGAGCATAACCCCCTGCACCTTCCAGAACGCAACATAAACATTTTTGCAGTTTTGATGTGCAAGAAGAACCAGAAACAACTTTCTAAAGTGTCTACAATTTGGTATCTCTGTCATTTTCAGTTCCCTGTCAGCACAGACATCAACACCAAGCTCTGTCCACGAAGCAATAATTAGCTCAGTATTTATGTTTGTCAGGAGAACCTGTTTGTTACAGGAAGGTGATCAGCAGAACCAGATCTTCTTACATCTCCTTATGCAATTAAAACGCCGCTTACGCCTACTGACTCCCACCTCTGTCCTCCTCACTTTTTCCCCGCCGCCACAATTACTCATACCACTAATGAAAATATTCACCTGCATCTAGACAGCGAGTTTGCCAACAGTGAAGTTACCTGATCCAGATCCGTCTGCCTTAACCACAGAGCGACTGTGACTGACGGGCTGATGTCTTTCTGCATAAAAGAGCTTTTGTTTAAAGACGTGGCAGCCGTCCAGGCAGAGGTGCTCTAATCTGTTTCCCCAAAGATCTCATTTGTTTTTTTTGTTTTTTTTTTGTATTAATTTGTGGAGGATGGGCGGCGGCGGAGGGAAGGTGAGGGAAAGTTGAACAGGCAGTGATGAAAGGACACAGCCAAATACTGATCAAGAAGATCTGCACCACTGGAAATGTGTTTGATCACAATCTCTTCACAGTTTCAACAACATCTAACACTATAATAATAATAATAATAATAATAATAATAATAATAATAATAATAATAATAATAATAATAATAATAATAGACAAACATTCCACTCACAGGCTGTTATTCATATATTATTTTATACGTGTAATTTAGTCCATCTGTTTCCCTTTTGCGGGCTCAAATCTCCAGAGTGAAATACTTAATAACGGAGCCAAATAGGAACAATCAACAACAGCATAAGGTTTTAATGAGGAGGGAAGAAAACACAATTTAAAATGCATTATTTATCGTTTAATTACATGTAAAGTAATTAAACTAGGAATGTAATATGTTTGTTTTTTTATAGTTGCAACAACGATGAAACCGAATAAGTGCAGCAAATGAACAATTTTAAATTTCATAATGTTCATACAATCAGCAATCTTTAATTTTTACAATTAGTTTGTGGCTCTTGTGGGCTAATTCAATTATTTTCTTTGAACTAAACATTTTTTCTTGCTGCTTTGTAGTTTACATTTAGCCAGTGCTCCTTTAAAAAAAACAAAAAACAGCATTTATACCTGAAATGTGTCGCTGAGCAGAAAGGAGTCACTGCAAATGAACATTTTCCTTACTGATATCCCTTTTTCACTTACTCGGGATCTGCACACCAAACCTGCACACAAAACTTCGAGCACACTCAAGCGAATGCGTGAGTAATAATAACACATAATAAACGATAACAATGTATGTTTCAGCTAGAAAGTGTTGCACTATTAATTATTTTTCTATTTTTTTAGATCATTTCTCTGTCTCATTTATACTGTTATTAAATATAGTTTTGCGCATTTGTTTGGAGATAAAGGCGTGCGTAATCGGTTACTGAGGCACAACTTAAGCACCAAGAGCCTTTTTTATTTACAACATATTGCCTGGCATTAATAATCTTCGAGTTGCATTTCCATCTTACTATAACACTTAAAATTTTCGCAGGTTATTCGTTCACAGCAAAACTTTCAGCAGACACACACTTGTCAGTTTAGGTTGAGTTGGTCTTTTATTTCTTCAATTTTTGTTTTCATGAATGCTACATTGATGTTGATTTTATTTATTTTTTTCTTCCGACGTGGTCTCATTTTTTATATCCCAAAAGAAGGGCTTGAGCTGACTTGAGGGCAATAATTTGGAAAGTCAGTACAATATCCTCCCAGTTCTGAGTGCCCACTCTTGGATAAAAGTTGTCCAGTCTTGGAAGCACCGCACTCCTCCGGACACGGACTAAATGCTGCTGCGCATGGTATCTGGTGGGAGTAAAAGTAGCTGGCCTGTCCGGAGATCATGTTAAATGAGCACGGGTCCGACAAAGGCAGGGTGCACGCGGGGATGGACGTGGCGGAGAAGGAGGCGCAGGCGGAGCCGATCTGATGGCGCCGTGACTGCGCGCAGCTGACTCCGATGTAGGACATCTCCTGGCGCGTCCGCACGAACCTGTCAACGTCTGCAGTGCTTGTTGCATTCAGCCGAGTCTGATGAGAAACCACCGAGGCAGCGTGGTTGGACAGGCGCGGCTGGCCGCGCAGGTAGGTACCCGCGCCGACATGAGCGCGCACCGGTGCTTGTAGAGGAAGGAACGGCGGCACCGGCCAGTAAAACGAGCTGGCTGCGGCTAATGTAACACTGGCTGCCGTGTTGGGGGGCATCAGTCGACCTCCCCCTCCTCTCTTCAGACCAAGTTTGCTCCTGGAACTGACCGTGGCTCTGCGCCGGAGTTTCCCAGACGTGCCGCCGATGAACACATCGTCACTGCAGGGGTCCAGCATCCAGTAGTTGCCCTTACCGGGGTCATCGTAGTGCCGCGGCACCTTAACAAAACACTTGTTCAGACTCAAGTTGTGCCTGATTGAGTTTTGCCACCCCTGTCTGTTCTGTCGGTAGTAAGGGAAGTTGTTCATGATGAACTCGTAGATGCCGTTGAGCGTCAGCCGTCGCTCTGGACTTTGGCGGATCGCCATCATGATGAGCGCGTTGTAACTAAAAGGAGGTTTCTCGGGTTTGACGCTTTCTTCCTCTCCTGTTTTCTTTGCTTCCCTTTTATTTTCCTCTCGCTTCGGAGGTTTGATATCCTTTTTAGAACTCAGTTTGGAGTTTTCGCAGCTTTTGTCGCTGTCAAAGTTCTCCTCTTGACAGGCTTTCTCGGAATGGAGGGAAGGAGAGGAGGGCGAGTCCTGGTCATCCACCATCCCTTCTTTTCTCCACAGCAGACTGCTGATGCTGAAAGAGGACTTGTGGAATAATCGCTCCGGAGTTTTTAAATCCTCCATCTCAACCTGTGCGCGCAGTCACTGCCTACAATCGAGCTGCCCGTGGAACTGCGGGAGGGCGCGTCACTGAGCGCGTCTAGAGCAATGATGAGCTGATTCAAAGTGGTGACGAGCTAAGGACGCGCTGACCAAAACTTGCCAACACATGCGCATGATAGCGCCAGCACCGGCAAAGCTGGGCCAAGGTATAAGCAAACCAAGCCCATGCCGAGTGTGTTGCAATTAAATCGATCTTCTAAACCAAGTATGAGCCTTCGTTTTAATATTTTTATGACAATTTCCTAAATAGTGGATTTCAAAGGTTTAGAATCGTGTTAAATGTAAATATTAAAAACAATAAACAGCGTGACAAATGTTTAAAGGGGAATCTTGATAGGGTGACAGTTATGCTGAGGAAGTCAGTAATGCTACAAGTTTAGTGACTTTCAATGATTATGGTTATTTAATTTCATTTTTAATTTTGTGCACTCTGGTTCCCATTTATTAAACATTTGTGAAAAACAGCATCGTTTTGATGCTCATTTCAGGACAGAAGACATGTTTCAATTGCATGCATGCTTTCAGATTTCCACAGGTGAGAAAGTCAAGCTGCTTGTGTCTCAGAATTACAGTGATGTGAAAAGATACATTTGTTCTTTCTGTCTTACTTAAAGATGGTAAACCAATATTTTTTTCCCAAGCATTATCAAAGTAAACACAAAATCACTTTTCAAAACCTGACCCTATTCGGAAGAGCCAATTCTTAAGGCCCTGAAACTCAAGTGAGCCACAGTGATTGAGAGGGTTCACAAATGAAGAAGACATGAAAGAGTGGTCAAGTATACCTAACCCCTACCAATATTCCCAAATACCTTTTTACAGTACTGAGTTAGTCAAGACTTAAGCGTAACCACATATTTTTATGTCTATTGGTGTTTTTTTTTTTAAATTAATGATTTAATTTCAGCATTTGAATTTGAAGATCACAGAGATTGGTTGCAGAAATGTTCCAATAGCTGGAGTTAAATTGTATCACTGGAGTGACTTTTACCTTAAATATGAAAGGAATTTTACGAAAAGTCCTCCTTATGTGACAAGACAGAGGAAGCTGAAGGAGAATAACTTTACACTTTTGAAATCAGAAATGTTCTTTTTCAGCTTTAACTGAGATGATATTCTTATTGTGAAACAAAGTTGCTATTTAATTCTGAACTTTGTTTGGCATAAATTGCTGACCAAACATTAAATAGTGCTGTAGGTGTTTGCATGTAATTGCACACAGGAAGCTCACATTCGTACATAGGCCAAAGTGGAGAGTTAACTTGGGGATCTCCAAGTGGTAATGAGAAATCCTTAGATCAAATGGAGAAATCCTGCTTTACATGACCAAGAAACAGTGTGACCTAATTTTGGCATGTGCAACATTGCACAATGTTGTGCTGGACAGTTCATTTTAACGTGATAATTTCAAAATAATAAAATGATATAAACAAAAGCATTTCTATTATGTGACTTATAAATACATTCTGAGATGAATGGGATTAAAATATAACATCTGCAGACTCTTTTTTACATGCAAAACTATATTCTAGGTTTTGTTTGTGTCTCAATGTTAGGATGTTGCCACCTTCACACGTGACAAATGTATTTTTTTACTATCTTTTGTTCTTTAGTATTGTAAATTTTTCGGGTGAGGCCATCCAACTTATAAAAAGAATATGAGAAAACATTTACATCAAGACTAGTTCAAAGCATCAGACCTCTGCCAGAGTGTTTTCCACAACAACTTTACACCCAAATCTATCCCAGTTTTGAAATATGAGGCCTAGTAAAAACAATTTCAAACAGTACAAACACAAATATTTGTGATTTACGATAATTGTTCTGGAGAACAGCTAAGTACACTTGGGCTCCTCCTTCTTCACTAACAACACTTACAGGTCACACCATTGCAGGAGATGCACCCGCGTGCACACGCACACACACACACACCTACACACGCACACACACACACACACACACACACACACACACACAATGTGAAACGGATTCCAGTGTCACAAAAAACAAATTTGTTTTACAGCCAATTTCAGGAATTTGTTAATTCATTTTTCTCACTAATTAACTATAAAACAAAATGCGTCAGTGATAGTACAAGGTCCATTCAAATAATAGACTAGAATTGCTTTGGTGACTGAAGCAATGTATCCAAACCTAATTTAATAGCAACATGAAAAATAATGCATAACACAATGCCACAAGTTGCACCCAAACTGTAAACCAGACACTTACAACCTGGAGAGAAACAAAGGTTCACGCTGTCAGTCTGTATGACTGATTGGTGAACTCTTAGTTGCAATTATAACACTTACATGATGAGATGAAACTCAAACCTTTCATACCCTCCTCTCCCTGGGGCTGGACTCACCTTCTCCTTATTTCTCCATTGGCACATGTACATCAGAATTCAGCTGTTCATAATATTACTGGTAATTTAATAAGTTGTTTGCTTTTTTATATATAGTGTTGGATTTAAATAGTTTTACAACCTTACTAACACCTAATCATACCTGATTAAAAATAAGAAGTCCCCGAAAAACTGAGACTTTTTAATTTAATTTATTTTTTATCATGATTGTATTTTGAGGTAACTGTCGTCCTATAGACAATAAGCCCAATATGTAGATTTTTAAACGCTGCCTCACAGTTAAACTGTTCACACTACCTAATTCGGAGATGAAAAGGTTTTCGGTAGAAAGGGGGAAAAATAAAGTTAAGCAGACAAGAGCTCTTAACACTTTTAATTATGTGCTGGCATCCCAACTGCTCTGGAGGCTCCAAGTCATCTGCTGTCGCGTCCATTTTTGAGTCCAATAAACGCATCCCTGGATTGAATTACATTTTGCACGCAGTTGCTTAATTCTCCATGCACAAAATAATCTTTGGTGAGCTTTTGCGTTTGTTCAAAACTTCAATTACTGCACTGAGTTGTCTTTTAAATATCTGAGAAATAAGAACCAAATGAGCTTTTGAAGATCTGAAGAATTCCGCATAGATTACAAGATACAAGAAGCGCAAATATTTTCATTGGGTGAACGATGCTACAAAATCATTTCTTTTGTTCTAAAAACAAATACGCAATATAGATATATATATTTAAATCCTTATTTATACATCGCACCGAAACTAGATATAATCAAGAGTGTTTGCTTGCTTGTTTCCATCAATCAGAATCCTTGTCTGAGTTTCACAATGCATCTGCAGATATCATAACGTTTCTAACTACATGCTATTTGTTCCTGCTGTAAGTCACGTTGATACGGAGGCCTCGCTGCACTATCGCCGCGCTACACAAGTGAGAACTTGTCGGGAATGCTTTTGGCCCTGCAGAAAAGGCGCAGCGTTGCCCCAACAGCTGTAATCTTCTTGGATGTTTTTCCTCTGTCTATCGTATGAAATCACGTCTTGTTTTGTTTTGAATGATCTCAGTGACACCCCGAGAACAACATCGCTCTTTCCTAAGATTTGTTTTGTATATATTTAGCTTTATTTGTGATTCAGATGGAGACAATTGAGCACTGATCTTTTTGCGTAGAGAACTAAAGTAAAAAAGAAAAAAAAAAAGTAAAAGAAAAAAAGAAACAGATCCTGCAGCGATCTTACAATATTTTTTATTGAAAAAATATAACACATAAATATATGAATTCACATTTGCCGGCACCCATTATGTTAGAATCAATAATTAAATAGAATTTTATAGTTATATTGTAACTGGACGCAAGTAATTGGTCAAGTTAAAATAGTACAACAGAAAACATTGAGGTTTCAGTGTTGCAGATAAGAGCCCCTTTTTAAGTTTCATCTTTTATCATTGCTCCCTCTGGTGGAGAAGCAGAAACGTTACAGGCTGAGGTATGATTCACAGTTTGGGCATTACATTAGACTACTGACAGGAAAGTCAGTAACACAAACAATCTCTTCATCACAGCACTTGTTAGTAGAACAAAGATCTTAACCAGCAAGATAATGTTTTTCCTCAACACTGATAGGTGGCAGTCAGTCTCGCAGCAACTCTGAAGAGCCCTCTGACTAAAGGCTGTTGCTGTATAACAGTCTCTTGGCTGTCACAACACGCTACATTTTCAACTTCTGGGCAGCAGTGATGATATTCCATGGTAACATGTCCCAAATGACATCACCAACTGTTGGGAGCACAGCTAACCCATCTCACTTGCTTTTGCGGCTCTTCCTTAAATCTCTATCTGGGGTTATAGAAAGCCACGCAGAGAAATATTGGAGTCGGGGATATGATCCCTGTCCATGATGGTCAATACGCTTTGATCAAATAAAAGACAGCAGCTGTTGCTCAAATTCAATCTATCAGAACTGGTCCAAGGAGCAATGAAAGAAGGTGAAGCTGAATGTTCATGAAAGCTGCCTGTGACCTCTTTCACCACGATAATACACTCTGTAGCATAACAAAAGCTATTCAGGACTAGTTTGAGGAGCAAAAAAACATGCCAGAGGTATTGACTTGGCCTCCAGATTCCTTTGATTTCAATTCAACTGAGCACTTTTGGGATGTCTTGCCCAATCTCTGGAGTTCCCACCTCACAACTTACTGATCTACAGGAAAGTTTCAACTGCCAGTATCTTAGTGTTACGGGTTACTTGTCGTTGGCATGAGACAGTCTAGGCGTTTTGACAGCAGCAGATAAAAAAATATGAGTTCTACCCTCATGACCCTGGTTAAGGGTCGAAAGAAATGCATAGCTTAGTCTTCCCCTTTCTCTCTTTCCCTCAGGAGTTTATTTTAAGTTGAGCTTCTCAGTTGTGATAGTGCAGCATAAAGATTTTCTCCAGGGCATTGTGTAGCTCCTAAATCCCTGTGGCCGTACAGGGCAAACTCTGGTCGGATGAAGCCTTGTAAAACTCCAGACATTAGCAGCTGTTTGACTGACAATATTGCCTCTTTGCTTGGTGTGTCATCTGAAAGTATAAGAAGAAGAAGGCGGTCTTTATTATCCACATGGTTTAGAGATTAGTCAGCATTTAAAGCCTCTTTTCTGACCCATTGTATATAAATCCAAAAGGAGTGCTTACTGTTGAAATTGCCCATGAAAGCAATACCCAGGGAGTCACTGTTGTGACCTTTGGTATGCGCTCCTATCACACCCCAACCTCGGCCCTCAAATAGACTCCCATCTCCTCCAACAAGAAAACTAAAAATAAAAAAATTAATCACAACATGTGTTCACTTCAAAAAATTATGTTTCCTTAACATTTAGAACAACAAAAGGAAATATACTCACTTATACCCAATGTCATCAAAGTGTCTGTCCTTCATATGAAGCCTCTGGATTCTCAGAAGCCCATCTGTACACTCTGCCAGGCCTTTGCAGCTCTGGAGGGCAGTGTGGTGTATCACAACTCTCTGGGCTGGACCTTCCAGGCTCTCCTTTTGCTTCGGGGCCGCTGCTCCCCACTGTTGCCTTGAAAGTATGTTCACTGAACAGTAGTTTAAAGATCGAGAGATGATTAAAATTACAGGTTGGTTTTTGACTAAAAATAAATAAACAAATACATATATCCATATATAAATTTATATACCTGCTTGTTCCATGAGGCTGTACACAGCAGCTTGCAAGTATGAAGACTAACCAGGCAGCATACTGCACACCGACCTTAACAGAGTTTGTTTAGGAGGGTGTGGTTATGGAAAGTACATCTCACATGTTCTTTGTTGTTGCATGCAAACAAATGATTACGCAACAGATGTAGCTGCCAGAGTCATAGTCATACAGTTGCCCAACTAGCTGGTAGGAATAAACATACTGGAAATAAGGAGGAAGTGTAATTAAACAGACTGTGACACTCAGGCTGAGAAACTGTCAGTTTTGGTCCAACACATCAGATAGAATTTCAAAAGTTCTTTGGAGTTTTGACAGAAAATCATTGGTGGCAATTTTGAAATATTGATTTGTTTGTTTTCCCAAAGTAGGAAATTGGACTTTTTAATGAGTAAGGCGTCAGAATACCTTTGCAATGTAATAAAGAATAATGCAAAGACCATTCAAGGAAAACATTTTTTTACAAAAAGAATAGCAAAATTAATGAAAAAAATTAATTTTTCTTATCTTCAATTATTTCGAAATTCAGCAGTTTCAAGCCCACAATCATCATTTCTGAGTCAATGTGAGATCTGCCAATGTTCTGTCAAATTACCCAGTGATGATAAAATACCTGACAAAAGTATTCACACTTTTTAATTTTTCACACTTTGCCAGGTTATAACTGAAAACTTCAATCCATCCTATTGGAATTTTATAGGATAGAGCAACACACAGGAGTGCAACACTGTAAAGTAACTCTAAAGTTAAAGCTAAAAAAATTTGAAGACCATGTATACTTTCAATCACTGTGAACTCCTGACTGACAATTATCTGCTGCTTTGCATACCTAGGTTTGAGGTTCTATTGTGAAATATATACTGTTGCAAGACATTATGGATAACTTCTGCATTTCTGCAGGTTGACGTGAACAAAGTGGATCAAGTCAAAAGTTTCTTATTTGCAAAAAATTTTTATTGCCAAAATAACATGCATACAACGGCTAATTCTGGCTTTGTTTTTTTGAATCAAGATCTTCCCAGACTTCCTTTTTCTGAGTCTTTTTTCACTGCACAATGATAAACCCAAAAATTTTGTTATTTATTTTTGGTGAGAGAGTGGGAAGTCATAAATCATCATTACGGGAAAAAAGTCCTTTTATATCCAAACCAGATACCCTCAGCCATCACCTGCTAATCTTCCTAGTGCAGAAAAATCCAGAGTTTGTACAGTCATTAGTGCTTAGTGGGTTTCTTTTAGAACTCCAAACTTTCCTGGGTTGTATTGTCAGCATCTAGATTTAATTGATTATACATTCGTTCAACGTGCCCATTACATTTTGTGCTGCATTTTAGAAAACTTAATATATGCTTTTTTTCTCATGTGCACTGAGTTTGAAGATAAAAAAGTTTACCACTAGAAATATGTAAACATTGCCCAAATATTAAAACAATGCACTACCAACAGATTAAAGATATCCAAAATTAATTACAGACTTTAAATTAGACACACAAACAAAAAAAAAATTAAAATTGCATGAGGACTTCCAAAGTCTACTGATCCGTTTGGTGTGAATTCACGCTGTGATTTCACTGCATGCAACAGAACCATTTTGACAATTTTACTCCTTCCGTATGAAATAACATGCAATTGGCCACATAGAAAAAAAACATTCATTAGTCAAGCTAAAGTACTGCGTCTTGATATTTGTAATGGAATGCATTACAACAGCGTTTTGTTTTTGGAAAACATCAAACGTCGACAGAAACGAGGAAGTAAAATGTTGCTGTTTTAAAACTATAAATCAAGTGTACTTTACCAGTGTTGTTGCTTCTGTTTAGTTACATTCTAAACAAAGGATTCAGTGAGTAGTGTCACTAAACTGAAACTTCAACTGGTTTTAAAATCAGCATCGTTTTTTTGTTGTTTTACTTTAAAATCAAGACGTAAAACTAGTATAACGACTTGGGAAAAGACATCCAACTTTAGTTTAAGAATTTTCCAATGAAGGCAGCACATTAATATTTGATTCTGTTGGTTTGTTGTTGAAACAGCTTATCCATCTAACTCTAAATAATTTCCCCCACAGTGATTCAGAAATTAGGAAAATCCATCAGTCTTAGCGTGAGTTCTGACTTTAGGAAATAACACAATCATAAGTGCTGAATAATGGTGAATGAATTCTGCTAAAGCAGAAATCTGCAATTCATTTGGCTAAATCTTTGACTTTAAAATCATTTCAGTTAGTACATAAAAAGGTTAATCACAAAGAACTAGCAGTAGATATTAAAGGAGGAAATACATTAACAGTACAGCTGAACTTACTGTTAATGTGCAAAAATGTCATTGTCAGCAGTTTTCATGTAGTCACAGGATTGAAAGTCATTTTTACTTTGAGTTTTTTGGCATAGCCAAAACATTTTAACAGAGCTTTGAGCGGATCAGCCCAGAAACTCCATGTTAACCACTTTTCTCTATCTCAAAATCAGTTTTGATGAGTGCTTGTGTTCATCTGACTTGTAGAAACCCAAACTGTGTCAACATAGAATTTTCAGAAACTAAACAGGAACCACAAAGGTCTCACACCTACCAAAAACTGTCAAAATGGGGCTTTAAAATGAGAGAAAAACTTTGTGGTGGCAGCATCATATAGATGGTCTGTGCCACTAGTGGTACTGGTACACAAAGTTGACAGATTGATAAATATGAAGGAATGACTTTATAATGTTCAGCTTCTCAAATAGCTTGAAGGTTGGAATTTATACAAAGTAAAAGTGAAAAGACTAAAACTTTTTGGATTACACAAACCAATTTAAATTAGCATTAATAATAAAACAATTAAAATATTGTTTTATTATAATAAAACAATAATAAAATAATTGTTTTATTATTGTTTTATTTAAAATATATTTTTTATTATATTTTGGATTTTTTGCCAAAAATCCAAAAGTTTGGATTTTTGGCAAAATCCAAACTTCTGGATTTTGCCAGAAGCTTGTTGATGGCTTAAAAAAATTTGCAGATTCACGCACTATTTTCCCCATTGTTTAGTGGGGTATATGTGTAATTGCAACCCTTTGTGGATTAAAGAAAATCTTCCATGTTCTTCCTCTTACAAAAACAGTTTACATTCACAACATAAGCAAAGCTGGACCCCATGGTTCAATATTTTAAATAAAATGTCCTAAATTTAAATAAATGCACTAAGAGAGCTTTGTGAAGAAGTAACACAAGCTGAATTTTTAAATTGTTTTTAATAAAAAGTTTAATTACAGACAAAACCTAAAAACAGATTCTTCAAACCTAAAAAAAATAACTGAAATCCATCTCATGTGTCCTGCTTGGATCGTTTGGGACTTCTCCACATGCTAGAGTAGAAACCCTGCTATTAGATGCAAATGATGGACCTCTTCATGATTACACAGGCACTACTCTGTCCACCGGTGTCCACAGTGAGGGGCCGTGCAGACATAATACAAACGCATAGCATCCTAGGAAGGGCAAAACAGAAAATATACACACTTTGTATTTATAATTATTAATCATTTCAATTAAGCCTTATAAAACTGCAAGGGTTGTTTAATTTAGTAAGTTAATGTTAAAATTGTTTTTCCCATTAACCAGTTTTAGTACTAATTTTTCACTTCGAAAGCTGATAATCATTATAAATAGGTACAAATGAAAAAATTATTCAGCTAATTGTCTCTTCCCTGATTCAGATTGGTGTTTGAAGAAGAGTTGTTTTGTGGTGTAGTTCTGATCTTTCTAGGCTGCAATAGTGAAGCCATTGTAGGTCAATTAATCAGGTGTGCAAAAACATTTATGTAAATATTGTTTTTGATCAAATAAGTTCAAAATATGTCAATAACATCCAATGAGGAGCAACTACAGAAAGGTCATAAAGACTTCCTTTAAGGGGAATTCTTACCTCAGCCTTCATACTGTGAGACTGGAAGAACACTGCCTCCTTGTGACCACATCTGGGAAGTAACAAGCATCAAGCAAATGTCAAAAATACAACCACAGGTTTGAACAATTTCTTGTTGTCCAAACCTGCCACGTTTTAGTGAGATAGTGTGACATAAGGAAGAACAAGAATGTCATGCTAGTTCTTTATTCAACAGGAAAATCAGACCAAACGTATATACTTTTTTTAATTATAAAAGCATAGGAATCTTGAAGCACTGTAGATGCCACGCTACTCCTAAAGACAGGAAGGAAAACTTAACTGGGAAAGGAAGGGATCTGAATGATGAGAAAGACATAAGATCTGTTTAGTGATGCAGATCTTTGCTGCTTTCTCACAGTCACACTCAACAAATACAAACAGAAAATCTTGCATTACGCTTTTCATTGGCATATGTAAAAAGTCAAATAGAACAATATCTTTGTCACTGCCTAGTGATTTTCAGATATTTGTAATAGAAAATGTTAGTAGTGACTGCCATCAATATTGCTATAAAGGCCATTTTCTGTCCACTATTTTTTGATCATGAGGTCAAATTGTAAAGAGATGAAAAAAGACATCTTTGTAGACAGCTCCTTGCATAGTTTAGATTAACACAAGCTACTTTTAAATCCAGTTTTCAAAGGAGAACAGTCCTCTCAATCATTTGGTATCAAATCTGCTGCTGCCTGCATACTTTGATTGCTTCAGTGTATAAATAAAATTTTTAGCTTTCTTGTGGGAAAGTTAGTCATTTACGCATAAACGTAAACTCAACATTTCCAGAGAAAAATGGCACAGACATGAAGAGCACTTACTTTGGACAGGGGTGATCCTCTGTTCTCGGCAGCGTTGGATCCTGGGCTACATCAGCGATGATTTGTGTCAGTTCACTGAAGAGAAATCACAAGATTGTTTTAATGAGCTAAATCGATAATTTTAGACCACAAATGAAAAATCTGTAGCAAAGCAAACACTCCTTGATGTGGCATAATATAAGGAAAATATTGTTAAAAATGTGCAGTTGTTAAATTTGTGTTATTCTAAAAAAAAAAAAAAAGAAGCTAGGGTTGGATTTGCATTTTAAAATATTTTGCTATTTTTCAAATACTATTTTATGCACCAGAGCTGGTGTACCAGTATTGTTATAACAATAGAGCAAAAATCATCTTTTTTTTCTAAACAAGGTGCAGAGATAAAACAAAGTGCACATATTTAAAGATAGATAGTAGATATAACAAAAGTATCTTTATTACATACTCAACCTCGTGGGTGATCTTGTTGACATAGATGCAGCTGTTGTCAGCCTCCTGCTGATAGTCACAGTTTCTACACTGTAGGTTCAACGAGAGAGCAAAAACGTGTGAAAATCTATGAAAAACTGTAAAACAAGTGTCAGTATGTGTTTTTACTCTTCCCATGCTAACAAATGAGCGACTAGTTTCTGACCAAATACTTACCGCATACAGCAAGATGCGGTTCTCTTTGTCTTCCTTAGGGTACAACATGTTATTACTGAGAGAAGAATGAACATTGTCACCGCGATATTTATTTACTGACGCTAAAACCAACATCGTTATGTAGAAAATAACTTGGTAGCACTTCACATAGCTAGCATGCTAATTACACTTCATTTAACGTAATGTCTGTCTAAGACTCACCATTCTTGACAAAACCGTATTCCAACAAATCCCGGCTCGTATGTTCCACCTTCTAAGTCCATCTGAAATTGATTTACTAAAAGAAAGAACCTGAAAGTCAAGATAAAAGGCGCAACGTCTGTTTATGAAGTCGCTACCATTCAAAAGCAGTACGTAAAGCAGGATGACGGTTGTTTTGCGTTCAGAAACAGCGCCTCCCACTGGAGGGAGGACGACCTGCATGACGTTTGAGAGTCATGTTTGTGATTATTTAATACAATTTCTCCAAATGTTCCGAACTGTTATAAAAAAATGTCACTCAACATTTTTTATGAAATGCATCTCATATTTCTATGCATAGCTTTTGCGGAAATATATAAAATAACAACACAAACACGTTTTTAAAACATAAAATACACTGGATTAAAAAAAAAAGATTACATATATCATTATATATTTACAATCAATCAGGCCTTTAACCTCCCTATGTACAAGCACATCACAAACACTCTGTTTTCAATGTTAATCATTTCAAAAATAACACTGATGTTTGCTTATATCACTTAGCCTAAGATATGTTTTGTTACACTAAAGATGTGTAAGAAGGCTTGCAAGAAGGAAGGGTTTTCTTTTAAACAATATCTCTCAATACACCACATAACACCACACAGATTGACTACCACAGGTATTTAAACCTATAGCACCTTGTTTTTGTAAGTTAGCAAAACTAACAGTTGTAGCACAGAGTTTATAATCATACACAATGAGCTGAAATATTGAAAAGCTAATATTTTTAAAATTATTTCAGTGGCTCAATTTACTAAGTGAAAGAAACTATATAGACTGATTGAACAGGAACTAATATTTTCAAGTCCTTTTTATTCAACTCCCTTTTTTTATGTTATCTTAGCACTAAAGATTAGAATATTATTTAATACCAACAAAACAAACAAAAAATTATAAATAAAATGTGGGCTTAATAAAAAAGTATATTTCATACTTGATAATGTTCTTTGTTTATTAGAACTCATGATCTAACTTACTCAATATGACTGTAATTACAAAAATAATAAAAAAATAAATCTGAAAATTTTGCAAATGAAAACAAGTAAAATCTAGCTATGAACTCTTCAGATTTTAATTGGACTTATAGATTCAGTAACATATTTTAAAGAGATCGTGAATGTTTGATGACAACTGTGGATGCAAAATACTATGCAGTTTTTAATTTGTTTTTCACTAATTTAAAAAGTCATTAAAGTTAAAGAGGAAAAATATCTTTAATGTTGCATTATCTTTGTTCTGCTAAAGGTCGCTTGACTTAGCCTACAGATGGGATTACATATTGCATTTTGTGGTGCTCTGCCTGTTTAGCAACAGTTGCTGACTGCTATATATATATATATATATATACACACACACACATCCCATCCCCTCCACGCGCCTGAGCCCTTGATCCTCTGAGCTAATTCCATGAATTGTCCCAATCTAAATCCACAGATGGAGGGATGCACAGTTGAAACGCAGTGAGAGAGAGAGTCTTGATGATAATGATGGACAGATGGATAAGAAAGACCCAAACACTACATATAAATGCAAAGCTCCAAGTGTCGATCTTGTTGCTGTTTCTGTTGAGTTTATCTATGGTTTTACTGTTCTGCGACTTCACTTTGCAGATGTATACGTGTGACCCAGTGTGCCAACTCATCAAAGGGGATGGTCAAGCCAGACTGACGTCACCCATCAGCCTCTGTAATCGAAAGAGACGCTAATCCGTCTCTGCCCCAAAGCCTTGCAGTTGGTGGGGAGGAAAAGGGAAACATCCAGAGACAGAGAGAGAAAGAGAGACGAAACCAAGCGAAGTTGGATACAGGAGAGAGGGGAGCACATGTGGGCAGATGGGAGGATATATTGACCTGGACCAGAGAAGCAAAGGGCTGCCTTGACTGACCAAGGAAGACCAAAGCCTCACTTGCAACTGGATTTTCTATCAAGCTCTGGTATTTATAAAGGTCTGGAAGCCCAACTTCTTCCGGGCTTCGCCCTGGAGGCCACAAGTTCCTGTGGAAGGACAGCAGAGGGGGAATGCTGTGGGAGCTGCTCACCCCCTCATGCATCCCCTCTGGTGTCACCTTTGCTCACCGTGGAGGAGCCAAGCTTCACCACTGTGGAACTATGCCAAGACGGACAAGACATGCACCTGACTGCTAAAGAAGGGTAGGAAGCATGGTGTTTTAGACATCAATTAAACCCTAATTAGTAAAAAGCTGCCAAATTAGCACTCATATTATAATCACAACTCCGCAGTTCAAGGAAGAGTCATCAAGATATGATCATGAAGAAAATAACTACAGGCTTTGCTAGAATAAAAGTTCTCGTCAATGGTAAGAGACAGAAATCAACCGATAAAAACATGTCGAAATGTCACATGTAAGTGTTTTAGATTTATCACTGGAAATACACTGTATCTTTCAGAGGCACAGGGATTTTCCATTTATGCCTGACTCACAAACACCAAACGTCTTCTCAATGCAACATGGTTTAGAGTAAAAGTTTCATTCCAGGTTTTTTATATGGCGTTTCAATCTATTCACTTCAAGTTTCATAATTAAAGCTTGAACCCTGTCAAATTACCTGACAAAACAGTTATTTTTTTATGCTGTAAGAATTAGCAAAAGACTTATTCTTTTTAAGATCTGTATGTGAAAAATGATATACAATTTTGAAAATTATATTTTCAAAATATAATTTGAAAATAAATGAAAAAAATTTCATGACATTGACATAAGAAATTCCTCCCCACAAATTCAAACATTTAGAAATAGTGACATTTTTAAAAGTAAAAAAAATATAAAAAATAAAAGATGATTGTTTAATTCTAATGCGTTGTGAAATGTCACTTATTCATGCAGGGGAGGTAAGCTGAGCATCCACTACTGAGTAAAATCCCCAAGATAATATCTAGTTCAAAAATGGTGAGATATTTGCTACCTAAAGTTTCTGTTATTCTTATCTGCACTTCAGATTAGGTTAAACTTCAAGGGCTATTTTTCCCCCTCATTTCTCCTATCAGCGTAAAAGAGAATAAACCACTAAGTGCAAGATAAATATAAGAACCGCAGAAAAAAAACGTAATCAAGTAAAAATTAAAGCGTTCTACAAAAACAATGAAAACACTTCCCAAAAGCTCAGAGTGAATAAACAACTGCATTTGTGGCTGAAATAATATTCGCATTAATGCTTTAAAAAAAAAACCTCATGGACTAAGCTTGTTATAAACCTGAAAATCAAGCAAGTTAAACACCTCATGATGATAAATGGTAAATGGACAGAATTTATGAGGTGCCTTTGTCTATACATGCGGCTAGCATGAAGAACTTTACTCAAAACGTTTAAAATACAATCCTTTTTATTCACAGGAAGCAGAAAAATAGACTGTTGCAATTTTTCTCCAGAGTTTCTCAAAACTTGAGTTCCACCATTGCAAAACAAGAGTGTGTTGTCAAGAAACATAAGTTCCTCATCAGGTTTTAGTCTGCTTTGACCCTCAAAATGTATTAGAGCAGTTGAAGAAATAACAGTGGCACAACAAACAGATGTGTGAGACAGGTTTTACTGGGGTTGTTTTTCAGTTTTTGTTGTACATTCACTTTGTTATTATTATTAAGCACATTTTTAAATCAGACAAATGTAACTTGACTAAATGCAAAAAGTATGTTTTTAAAATAATGAATTTATCTATTTGGGAAAAGAGAAATCCAAGATAATTAACGCTAAGTAAAAATGTTTTCACCACCTAAACGTAATAACTGGTTATTGCCATAACATACGCTGAGTTTTTTACAGCTGCAATGGAGCTGCAAAACCAAAAGGAAATTCATGTTTGAATGCCCCGTTTAAGCTCATGCAACAGCACCTTAACAGGAATTAAGTCCAGACTTTGGACTCTTAAAACCTTGTATATATATTTTAGCAATTTGGAGGTCAAACTCATTGTAGCACATTGAACGGTTGTCCTGATGCATAATTAAAGTGTGCTAAAGTTTAAGGTGCTGACGTAGATCAGCGAAATATATTTTGTTTTAGAGAATGCTGTGTTAGCGTCATGCCAGATGTATCGGGACACACTTCCACTTTTGTCCCATCAGTCATCAGAACTATGTCATTTGGAAAATATGAGTCAGACTAGTTTCTGCCTTATTCAACCACAAACACACTATACTTAATTGAGACAAGTGAGGAAGGCAAGACTTTAACTACAGTTCTGGGTTCTCCTGTGACCAAATATGGTAAATGAATTGTTGATTGCTGTAAGTTTTGTTGACAAGCCACTCTGGGAAGGTCAAACCTCCGTCCAACGCCTTCATTTGTGCGTGAGGAAAAATGACTTTATGTAGGAAAATGATAAAAAAAAAAATCTGATTGTGGTGTGAAAACAGGAACTATTGATATATACGCTTAACTTTGGTAGTCATAAATGTAAAAGATGGCTGTAATCATTCACACCATCGTCTTGCTAACAACTTAATTTTATGACTGGAATTTAATGTGGTGTAGATTTGATATTCAATCATGTTAGACGTGGACTGTTCTCTGTTCTAACAAAAATCTACCATTTAGTATACTTTTCCTGTTTGTCATAGATGAGACAAGCATATTTTGTGGATGGGTTCAGTCAAATGTAGTGCAATCCATCAAGGGAAAAAAAAGGAGTGAGGGTGACTGTTGACTGAGCTGAATCAATGATGAAACAATGATGCATGCGAGGGATTACACAGAGCTTAAGCTTCTTCATCATAATAGCTGCTGAAAGTTTCCATACCAGGTGGCACACAAACAGCTTAGCATGGAACACTTGTCAACAGCACAGTATCAGAAATTGAATTGCAAAGCTGCACACGTTCACAACTGGGTCAAACATGATAGCATCCTCCCAAAGCCGATCCTGTTTGGATGAGAACAGGGTGTCCTCGTTTTGCCCATTGTGCAAACTGGCTTAGTGTTTGCGTATTGCTCATAGCGAATAATAAATATAAAATCAACAATAAAATCATAAAGCCTCCCTGATAAATCAAACAAAAAGAAGAACAGCTAAAATCTGTTCAGCTTCCCCCCACCTCCTGTTAGGTGGATCTCTGAAATCTCCTTGCTAGAAATAATATTTTGCCTTTAAAAAAAAACCATAATTAGCCTCTGGTTTCATTACATTTGTCACATTACCATAAAGTCTTATTGTGATTTATGACAGACAACATAAACTATCAAAATTACTGGAAAGAAAGGGATGTATAGGTTTCAATGTTCTTTCATAAGATACCCTTAAATAATATTGAGCGTATTCAATTCAATTCAATTTAATGTCAATGTAAATGATAATCCCTCAGGATGAGGAAACAAGTCCATGATGACTAAGGAGTTAAGAAATGAATCAGTTAGGTTTTAAAATATTATTTCTTGCCTTGAACATTTCACTGAGAACTGTTCAATCCAATCACTGGATGTGATCAGATGGACAGGATAATTCTCATTCCACAAATCTGACCTTTATGGAAGAGTGTCAAAAAACAACCAATTTTGCACAATACTCTGATCATGCTGTCCCCACAATGACACAAAGTGGTGGCAGCATCATGCTGTGAGGATGCCTCTCCTAAGAAGAGACCTAGAAGCTGATGGCAAGATGGACAGAACTAAATTGGGGCCAATTCTGAAAAAAAAAACCTCAGAAGGAAAACAATCTTAAACATGCAAGCAGAGTTTACTATTTGCAGACAACCTCTTAGCAGGTACGAAACATATTTTCATTAAGGCTACATTTCTGTATTAAATTATTATTATTTTTTTGTCTTATGTCATATTCTATAATAGGAAATGACTATAATAAACAGAAATAAAGGCCTTAAACCTTCTATCTCTGTATAGTTAATCCATGTAATGTATTTAATTTTAAAAAAAATTCCTTGACATTAATTGACTTTACAATAATATTCTAATTTATTGACTGGGTCCGCACTGTAAATATGGCTACTATCTGAGAAGAGTGACTTCTGTGGAAATTGTGTAAAGGAAGTTTGTAAGTCTTAAAGCTTCTCTAAATTAATATTTTGGAAATACAGCATCAATCCTAAGCAGACATTTGTGCTTCCGTTATTTACCAGATAACAGCGCCAAATAAACGTGTAACTGAAACTGAAAAATTTGGTAAAAATAAGCTCAAAATGTGTTTTTGTGGGCCAGAGTCCTATATTTTTAAGCACCACAGATAAGTACAAAACAATCTTCCCCTTTCACATCCTCCTGTTCTCAACCAAATGTTATACAGGTCATCTTTTCAGGGAAGAATTTACAGAATATTTTTATTGCCTAACAGGACATTAATGTAGCTGTGATTTGCCCAGAATAGAATTTAGATTGCATCAGTTTTTTTTTTTAATCTTTTTTTTTTCTCTGAAGAGTTTTTTTTTTTTTTTTTTTTGAATTGCTAGTGGCTCACAATTTTTACACAACAGTAGGCTGACAGGAAGGGGGGGACGACATGTGGCAAGG
>CAEFZX010000260.1:0-13028 GCA_903066825.1 Alfaro cultratus | reverse complement strand
TTTATTGATACTTTTATAATTATTTATTTGAATACTTATACTTAATTGTCATAATATATTATCTTAGCATTCCTTTAATTGTTTTAAACCATTATAATGTATTGAGTTCTGCTCCAAGATAAGGGATTTTAAAGACACCCTCCACCTACTACAATGTTTAAAATAAAAAATTAAGGCTACAAATGCACTGCTTTGCCTTGGTGTGTCTTCAGTCAATATATAACAATATTAATATTTTAAATAAGTTTTAAAAATCCTGTATTTATTTAAAAAATTTAAAAAAAAACACCAGGAAAACATACATTGTTGTGCTCACATGGCCCAGGTTAGTTTATTTAGATATTTAAAAATATATATTTTTGTATATATTTTATTAAAATTTTATGCTTTATCCATAGGACCTGTTTTGTCCCTCTTCTCAAGAATCACTGAAATACAAAATTGAAGTATTAAAAAAAAATGCTTACCAAAGGACCAAAACAAGACTCAGACTTTTTACTTGGTGACAATCTGAGTTATTAGTTGTTCAGACTAGATGTCTATTTGATTAAGGATGTTATTTTTAGTTTTTATCAAAGGAAACTGAAATAACCACCACAGACGCTGTATGTAAAGTTAAGCTTGTCAGTGTTACACAATTGACAACCTTTTGTTGTTGAGATATTTGATCTAGTTAGGTATGTATTTTTTTCCAGTAGACAACAGTAGTAAAAAGAGATATGCTAATATTCGGTATGACTAGAGATAGAAATGGAGGCAGACATTCTGCAGTGAAACCTTTGTGAGATGGAAGAAGTCCAGTGTTGTGTACATGTCTAATTCTACCTGAGAAAATATAATGCAAATCTGCTGTATCTACTAGAAATGTTTTGACCTACATTTGATGCAAAACAGCTTCCTTATTGTACCAGTGAACTCATTTCTGGTTCTGTATTTATTATTTTATTGTTTAGCTCTTTATGACTTAACAGCATTTCCGTGTTGGAGAAAATGACGACTGAATCCAAAGTTCACAAAATCTCAGAGAGTTATGATATTTATTATATCTACCGAGTTTTAGGAACAATCATGTTTTTCAGTATCTTGTTGAAGTGAATTTATGCTGTTATAACAAATTCTAAAAGTAAAGTGTTTAGTAATATACTAAACATTTAGATTTATATCAGTTTATGTAGATTTATTAATTTATTAATATACTTTTCTGTTACAGATTTTTATCTTCAAACATTTTCTGCTATTAAATCAAAATGTATAAATGTATAAAAAAACAAATGAAAGCAACTGCACTTAATAAATGTCATGTTATCTCATGTCATATTCGCTAAAGCTTCCAAATGACTTGGACTGTTAGTATTCTTTTGCAATTCTATTGGAAAAATGGATATATAATTTTTATTTACAGTGAAACTGGCAATGCATCCTTAGAAAACATATACATATTCAAAGTTAAAGTAGGTATAGTATCTGTGAAGTTTTGGTTTTTCTTTGCATTCATTTAGGTTTCTGTATTCAATTAAGTCTCTGTGTTGTCCTGTCTACCCCTTGATTGCTCCCAGTTGTGTCTTGTTTCCCCTGGTTACCTCCTTGTGCATTTAATCCCACCTGTGTCCCTTGTTTTTTGTCGGGTCCTCGTCTCATCTGTCGTTTGTCTATTTCGGCTCGTAGTTTTCTTCACAGTCATGAGTCTTTGTCAATTTCTTTGTACCAGTTGCTACCAGTTTTTGAGCTCTTAGCCTTTTGTTCATCTGTGGTGCCTGGACTTTTGTATTCTGATATCCTCATTAAATTCATCATTTCTCATCATAACCTGGATCCACTGCGTCTGCCTCAACACCCTACATCCGCTAATTATGACAGTGTCCCTCTATATTTATTTAGCATATGGTTTTCTTTAAAGTACCTTCAACATTTCAGCTGGAGAAGTCTTGTATGCCACACCTCTTCCTCAGATCTTCTATGCTTTTCCATGTGTCACTATCAAATATCTCAGTGAATTATATTCTACATTATTTTCCTATTTTATCACACTTATGCAAGCGTTATTGTAAAAACTCATGTAGATCTTTAGCAAAAGGCCAACATTTAACCAGAAAATTACTAATAAAATTGGTACAAGTAAAAGACCAGATAAATGAAAGTTTTCTTTTATTACATTTTATTAAATTAAAGTTTTTTTGCTTGCTTAAACTTGGAAATAAAAATAAATCAATGGCACAAACAAGAGGTCTGTGGTCATTAACTGTCAAACATTACCTCCCTGTGGTGAAACGATGTTATTGCAGGAAGATCTGAAATACATTTTATTGACACAAACTCTAGATAAAAAGGAAGCTGAAGATTTGACATTTGAGTCACTAAAAGTGAAAAGTTTATTAGAGATATATTGTCAAAAGTAATGTTAAAGTATTTCTTATGTGCTGGTATTATTTAAAGGAAATGTTTTCATCATGATGCTTTGGACAGGTTTATTATAGGGATCCACATAAAACTTTACCACTTTGTTTTAAGGCTCTTTATGACTTGATGGTATTTTAGTTCAGGAGAAACCAGCAGCTGAGTCCAAAGAGTACAGGAAGTAAATGACTGGTGCCATAATTATCCTCAATAAATATCTAAACCTTGACTAAATGACTAAACCTTCCAGGGTGATAACATATGTAAAATAATCTTTAATGTAAAAGGTCTAAAATTTGATGTCAGATTTGAAATGGCAGAATGTATGGTACCTTTAAAAGGTCTAAGACTCAAGTTCTATAAATATCTAAAATTAATTTTGCACAAAATCTGGGCTTTTCTGAAACAGATAAATGTACCAGAAATAAATGTACAATTAAACTTTGAGAGCTAAGTGTTAATGGGAGAGCAGTGACAGAATAGAAACACAAGCGTTTGTCAATGATTCATACATTTTTACTTCCAACAGTTACTAGATTATATATTAAGATATTCAAAATCATAGAAAATATGAATTTAAAATCTGTTTAATTTCACCAAGAAGCTTGCTTTTGTGATTAAATAAAGTAGACATAGCAGAAGATGATAAACCAATTTAAAAGGAGAAGAATATATTTTATCTGTATTTATTAACATTTCATTACAACATTGGCATGTGTAAGTTTATTTAAATCCATCACTGTTATTTAATATTCTTCTCAGTATCACCAGATAAAGCTTTAATTGCATCAAATCCATCACTTAGGTTTTTTATTTGTCATCTTTCCTATTTATCTTTTGATGATTAATGTTTGATAAAGAGCTCCAGTACTTTAAGGATGGAGGGCCTCTTTGCCTTATCAGATGCATTTAGATATAAATAGCTGATCATTAGTCATTTTCTTTTGTACTAAAGGTAATCAACTTAAATGTTTACAGAATTGATATGATGTCCATCTCTATCATGTGACGAACTTTGTCTTCCAAAGTTGTTTCATGGAAATATTCATGTTTAAAGCTCATTTTAAGAAAATCAGGGGACAACATACGGGCTTTTATCAAACTTCTTCATATTCACTCTTAAACCACGTCAACTTTTCAGAAAACTCAGATTGCCAATTTTTTTTAATTTTGATCCTTAATTACTTTTAATAGATAATTATTTTTCTCTAGAAATTAGTGTTTTTGTTGTTACTTAGTTTTAACTTCTAAAACTATTGCCAAAAGAACCCAAAGAGGAAGATTTGTTAATAATTAATAAATGAAGGTTTGACAGTTTCACTTCCTGTTGCTGCTGTTGTCAGATTATAGATTAAATGATACTCAGTGAGGGAAAGAAGCATTGCCTTTATTCTCACACTCAGTGAATTAACATGAAAACATCAATTTTATTCTTCATCCTCTCTGGAATTATAATAGGTAAGTTTTTATCACTGAAAATATTAGGTGAAAAGATCTTCATAATGTTGGTTAAATGTTTACTGACCTGCAAATCTGGTGGTATGTACTGTTAATTACAGAAGTTAGTGTAATTCTTATATTTTAAAGGTGTGATATGAATAAAGTTGAACTAACAACCTAATGAGAAAACAGTTATTATGTAAATTGTGTTTACATGTAACATAAGCTGCAGCAAATGAGATCAAACAACAATGTAAAATTTAATATTTAGAATTTTTTGTTTTAAAATTCTTTGTATCTTGCAAATTATTTTTAACTATAATACAATTTAAAAAATGCTCTGCCCATAAAAAATGTATGATTTAATAACTAGTTTTCAAATTTATTTCCTATACCAATGAAAACAATGCAGAATCTCAACTGCTAAAGAAAGATTCAGCCCATTGCATTAAGAACTCACTAAATGTCATATAAACAGTTAGCAAACACATTGTTGGACTGCAGCATAAAGTCAAATGTGCAACAATAAAATAAATCACGATGACCCAAAACTGACCTACACATGTGAAATTGTAATAAAAGTTGAGCTTTGCTTGTCAAACAAATTCATCTATTTACTCTGAAAAATAAATACAGGATTTTTTTAAACTTATTTAAAATATTAATATTTTTATATATTGACTGAAAACACACCAAGGCAAAGCAGTGCATTTGTAGCCTTAAACACAATTTAATATATTTTGGTCCTCAGTGATTTATAAACTAACAGAACAATGAACAATTGAATCTGTAGCTTACTTTTCTCCCATTGTGTATGCCTGCAGAAAACATGTTGTAGTAAATTAACAAAGTCTCATGTTTCTGAATATTGAGTTCCCCTACCAGTAAGAAGAAATAGTGGAATAGGCTAAGAAAAAACTTTGGTAAGAGATTCAGTGTTGTGAAGGGTTGGAAGATCTAAGGAAATTGAAGGGTTCTGCTGCTTAGTGTTGACAAAACAGGGAGGAGAAAAATACACAAAAAACAACCACTTGACCAGTCAAACTATTCATGAGAAACAAACAGGGAGAGAAAACAAAAATTATAAATATTGCAAAATTGGACAATAATTGGAGTAAATATAGTAGGATGAGAAGATGGGGTCAGTCATTTTGAAAATGAATTCTCCATTCATTTATTTCTGGGACTTCTTAGTGTATTTTTGTGTGTTGTTAAATTATCACTGAATTACTTTATTAAAATGTTTCCCTCAGGTTTATCTGATGGATCTGGTGTGTTACCAGATGGTCCTCTGATTGCCTCTGTTGGAGGGACATTTATGTTCACAACAAACTTGAATCCAACAGAAACACCATTTTCATTGGTCAACTGGCAGTTTGATTCTGGTTCAGGACTTGAACTCATAATTATCTCACAGACATCAGGAGACATAACTGCACCAGAATATGAAGGCAGGATCACTCTCTTCAGATCAACTGGATCTCTGGAACTCAGGAATCTGAAACTCAGTGACAGTGGAGAGTACATAGTAAGCATTCAAGATGGACTGAATCAAAAGCTAGGACGCACCACACTGAATGTTTATGGTGAGTAGATTTTGAAAGTCCATTATGTTTAATTAGACATTTTTGCTTTATCTAATTAAACTTTTATATACTGTTATCTTTTGACATCTTGTTTCAACCCTGTACGTGTTTATATGACCTCAAATTATAATAGCACATAGGTCTTGTGAATAGTTCATAGTAGCATAGAATTATAGCTATAAGTTAGTTACATAATTAATTATTAGCTTCTATATATAAATTATTGCCAGCAGTCCCATTGAAAGATTTAGGTGGTTCTATTATTATATACAAAATCAAATTACGACTGAAAGCACATTTGTTTAAAACTGCCTTCTGCTCTTTCTAACCAGCTGATTCTACTAATGTATCTTTTAATTTATGTTATGTATTTTCTATGGTGTGCTTGAGGCACCTTTAAATAAAATATTTTATTATTAAGGAAAGTCTACTTTCTAAACCTATATACTGAAGCATCAAGCTGAGCATGTTCTTTTCACATTGCTCAATTTGTGAAAAGCAGTCTTATGTCTGTAAAAGATCCTGATTGTTGTTCTACCTTTTATAAAATGTCATTTTAAATTAGAATTTTTTTTTTGTTTCCTCCAACAGAACCAGTCTCCAATGTAAATGTCTCCCCACTAAGTGCAGACTTGATTGAGTTCAACAGCTCTGTCAGTCTGTTCTGCTCCTCCTCTGGATCTTCTCTCTCCTTCCTCTGGATGAAAGACAACTCTGAGGTTACAGCCGGTGACAGAGTTCAGATCACTACAAATGAAGAAAACTCCAATCTGACTATAGTCAATGTGACCAGAAATGACAAGGGATCATATACGTGTCGCGTGTCTAGTCCTGCCAGTTCTGTCATCAGTGATCCAGTAAAAATCTCTGTTAGTTGTAAGTTGTTCATCTAAATGCTCAACATTTTTTTGTGATGAAGTCATTATATAAAAATAATGTGAAAAGTCTTGCTCCTTTAATATTTTTATCTATTAACTTTCTTAATACTTAATTTAACCGCCAATTGTAATTATTTTAAGAATTGCATCTCCACATATAATATATGTAATTTCTATTCATTACTTTTTCAGGGAAATTACATTTTCTTTACATATTTACTGTTTCTACACTCAGATGGTCCAGACAATGTGCAAATAGAAGTGAATCCATCACAGGAACATCATGAGAAAGGATCAGACATTAATCTGACCTGCTCTGCTGACTCATCACCTTCTGCTGAATATCAGTGGTTTCTGAATGGTGACAAGCTGCCCAGTAGCGATCCATTGCTCAGACTGATGAATATCCAGATGAGTCAGAGTGGAAACTACAGCTGTCAGGCCTTTAACAGCAAAACTCTGAGATATCAAACATCTCAATCTTCACCTGTCTCTGTACATGGTAGGTATGACAATGTTTCCAAAAGCTCTACCTCTGTTTTACATTAGTAATGTCACGAAGCAAAATCAGTTAATTGTCCTAAAAGCCTTTTTGTAGAGATACCTAGTCCAAGTCTTCTGTCATGATTATTTTCTCTTCTGATTAAATTTCTCTTCAGTTGTACTTGATTATCATGTACGATTTCTTTCTTTTTGTTTTTTCCACCCACAGAGCGAGTCTCTAATGTAAAGGTTACTCAGGACGTTTCCCACTTGATAGAGTTCAGTGGGTCTGTCAGTTTCTCCTGCTCCTCCTCTGGATCGTCTCTCTCCTTCCTCTGGATGAACAGCAGCTCTGAGGTTTCAGCCAATGACAGAGTTCAGATCACTGATGGAGGATCCAAGCTGACTATAATCAATGTGACCAGATATGATGATGGATCATACAGCTGTCATGTGTCCAATCCTGTCAGCAGTGCCAGCAGTGATCCTGTAAACGTCTCTGTCAACTGTGAGTTATTCACCGCTATGATAAGCTTCTTTGAAATCGAAATAATGGAAACTTAATCAGAGCATCTCTTAATTATTACTATTACTACATTATTTGGGAAAATATCAGAAACACATAGTTTCGAATTAGATTAAGTAAGATGTCATCATCTTTATAAAACATAGTTAAATATACCAAAATAATCATGTCAGTAATGACATAGGGGATCCAATGAACTTTTAATATGCGCTCCTTTTTCAGTTGTTTGTAATTTTTATTTTAATGAAGTTAAACTAACACTACACTAAAAAAAAAGCTGCTATGATATTAACATATAGAAAGAAGTTAAATTAATTGTTCTCTACAATTGCAGATGGCCCAGAGAAAGTCAACTTAGAATCACCTTCTCAGAAATATCCAGAAGGGTCAAACATCCATCTGTCTTGTTCAGCTGAGTCCAGACCTAAAGCCACTTTTCATTGGTTCTTTAATGGAAACGTTCTGCCTGGTTCTGGATCTGACCTCAAACTCACCAATGTTCAAAAGAATCAGAGTGGAAACTACAGCTGTCAGGCCTTCAACAGCAGAACCTCAAGATATCAAACATCTCAAGTTTCAGCTATCTCTATAGTGGGTAAGTATAATAAAGTAAAAGAAAATGTGAAAGGAAACATCAAAACTGTACAAAAATGGTTCAAAATAATAATTATATGAATATAATTATTATTATTATTATTTTCTACTATATTTTAGATGCTAGTAAACCTGGAGGTCTTGCTGATGGAGCTGTTGCTGGAATAGTAATTACATGTTTGTTAGTTGTTGCTGCAGGAGCTGCTGGAGGCTATTTCATCTACAAAAGAAGGTGAGTTTCTTTATGTATCCAACAATACATTTTATATTTTAAGCTTTTTAAACTACATTAGAACGCAGTTAATGCTGAACTGTGATTAACATCAGACATGTGATCTCTCAGTTGTCCATATTTATCACAAGTTGCCTCGATTATGTCCTCTTGTATGTCATATAAGTTATCCTACCTGCATTATAACATTTCTTGAGTTTTGAGTTTTACCTTCCAGAAATTATTGATGATGAGTATGTTAACACATTTTAACAATATCTTTTCTCTGAATATGGGCTTTTCAGAGAAAATGCACAACATTCAGGGACAACAGGTTAGTTTGTTTACACTCCATTCAATACATGAATCTTAATTACTTCACTTTCCTAGTAACTGATTCCATTGTAAATGTAAATATTTTAGGGAACTTGTATCATTTATAACAAAACTCAAGGAACTGGCTTATCATTCATACCTATATTAAGAAAAGCTTTTAAATGTCATGTTTAAAATATTTTTGCTTCCAGAGCAACAACATGATTATGAAAACATGCCAAGAATAAAGAAAAAAAAGGAAGAAAGTCATGCTTATGAGAATTTTGCAGCTACACAAAGAAGTAAAGAACCAGAACATTTGTATGAGGAAATGGCACAGATAAAGAAGAAATAAAATCAACAGCTTTTGGTTCTTTTAAGGTGAGTTCTGAAGTAGGAATCTGCTAAAAAGGGAAAAAGTTTAAAGTACTTGGATACATTTTAATTACTTGATATTTTAAAAAATACTCAACAGTTAGGAATATTTTATAAAGCCTTGTGGTTGTATGAAGTTAATCATTGCACTAATACTTTTTTCTTCTCACACAGATGATCAGATAAAAAAAACATGATACAACAGGAAGAAACTGACAATGTTCTGCTGTATTTTTGCCTTTTGGGTTTATTCCTATTTATCTCCTTGCTGAAAGTTTTAAAGTCTTACAATAATGAAACAAATATGTAAAGTTTAATACATTCTTCAAACATTGTTAAAATGTTTATTTACTACCTTCAAATTGATCTAGAGTAAGAAAATATTTTAAAAAAAGCTTTATCAATGCAAGTATTTGATAAGATTTGGTTTCAGCTTTGCTATTTATTTATTGTTCACTGTAATGATACTAAACCTTGACTTTTGAACCTCATGACTGACATGACTGTAAACTTATCTTATTGGTTATTTGGGTCAGGTTTAGTTATTTGAAAAGGAGTGCAATATATTGTCTCACCACAATTTGTGAGATGCTGTGTTACATCTCACAAAACATAAAGATGTTGCTTTGCAAAAAAGAGGAAGTGATAGAGACAAAAGTAAATGAGAACAACATATTCAGGGAACGTGGCTCAGTGGTAGAGCAGGAGCACCAAATATGGAGCCTACAGTTCTCAATGAAATGACCTCATTTCAGTTCCAGTAGAGCAATTTGATTCATGTCTTCCCCTTCTCTCTCTGTCCTTCTTCCTATCAAGCTCAGCCTTTAGTTTAACTGATTGGTTTGAGTACAAACCTCTGTTGTCTGCAACTAGTTACAGTTCTGTTCTCTAAAAAAGCTACCTGACACCTCCCTCTAGTGTTCAGCAGGAAATGCAGACCTTTTACTGCATATCTTTTAAAAAACTTTATGATTTATCATCTTATTTTAGACAGTTAAACAGGTCAGACCTCATGTGTCATCACTAATTTTAATTCAAAGCCTCAAGAGGCTTTAAAACAATTTGGTTGCTGGTTCTTTGTTGTCATGATGGCCTTTTAGACTTTCATCGAAATATTTCTGCTTTTATTGTGTTTTTGGAATGAAGTTCAAAATAAATATTAAAGAAGAAACTGGTTTGGCCTCATTACTATGAGGCAAAACCACATCATTATGAGGTACATATTTCAGAAATCTTAGCCTGTTTTTTGTTTCCATTATTCATCATGTGCTAAGTTACAACTTAAATGGAAATCATATATACGGCAAAAAAAACTAAATCTTACCAACTTTTTGTGTTAGTTTCTAGTGCAAATATCTTAGTACACTTAAATAAGACAAAACTAACTCACAAGTAGTTGCTCAGTAAGCAAATGGAAATTTCTTGATGAAAAAGTATTTGTTCCACTGGCAGATTATTTCACTTGTAACATGGGAAAAATGTCTTGTAATTACTGAAATAATCTTCCAATAGAACTTGTATTTTTCATCAATTTTAAGAATTATTGATTTAAAACATACTCCTATTTCTGAAAGATTAATTGTGAGTTAGTGTAGTCTTGTTTGAAGTGCACTAAGATATTTACTTTAGGAACCAGACCAAAATGACTAGATTCTGTATTTTTGTAGTATAGAGCATTATTGCTGTGTATCACTCTTTTTGATACTGTCCCAGATAAACTAAACTGAAGATCTAAATATCTTATAGTCCTTTATGCAATGGACCCAAGCAATAAGGTTCCTGTAACAGAGCAGATTTAGAAAACATAATCTTTCCTTTAAGACCTTCATTCCTCTGTGGAAAATAGAATAACCTCTAAAGCATCATAGATGCTGAAGACTGATAAATAACACAGATGGCAAAATGATACGAAATAACAAATCACTTAAACGATTGTCTGTCACTTAATAAATTTTATCTGAAAACCTTTTAAAATGAGTCCCTTTACAAAGCAGCTCATATTTTAATCAAGACATGTTTGACATGGTTCAATTCAGTTTATTGACAAAACTCAAATTCACAACAATGTTGTCTTGATGCACTTTACAAAAAAAAAGGTTCTTTCAGTCAAATCACGCATATTTTATGTAACTCCATAACTTTATGTACCTGTGAATAGGTGACAAAAAATTACTGAATTATCTGAATTATATAATTCAAATAATCATCTAATTCATGTATGTTAGAATCTTCAGTTTCTAATATACAAAACCTGGAGGTGGCACCATACGGTGTGATTTGAGCGAGCCTCATTTGCATACTCCTGAATTTATTATTTCTTCAGAGATCTGTGCCCAGTGACACTCAACTTGGTGATGCAAAAAACTGGTTTGACTTGGTCTCTGCCACACTAACTCTCAATATATCACAAAGAACAGAATAATATGAAGACTGGGAAAAGCAGATGTTAAATTAGTAATTTCAAAGACAAAAAATAACTTTGATTCATTTAGCAATTTAACATTGACAGGTTTTATTTGTCTTTGAGCATTTATGTCTATTTATTTTCCTACTAGGCTAAATTCCCCCTTTTGAATTAAAAAGGTTTTACAAGAACTTAGCTGTTGAAATCCCACTAATAATACATAAGTTCCTTTAAATTTCTCTTAGATAAAGAAATCTAAAAAAATAAGCCTGCATCTTCTAATGAACTTTGTAAAGATTTAAACTCTGATAAACACTTGTAATTTTGATATTAGCTAAGCATGTTTTATGAACAGTTTAATTTGTAGAAATTTCATTTCTTTTGATATAAAAGTGTTTATGACTGGATTTCATTTGATTTGATAGACCTGATGAATAAACAACAAGAGTTCAGCTCATGATAAGAGCAGCTGTTTATGTCCTGCACTCTTTTCTGACCTAGATTACAATAAATGTAGGATATTCTTCATGCTGCTCTTTGGACCTTAATGTTATAGCTTCAGCTTTGGACTAAACATGGTTTTATTCACCCGGTGTTTATAATTAAACAGCACTTGCATAAACCGATTTCTGACTTTAAGGTTTTGCAAAACTGAGAATGCTAGTTTACCTACATTAGCAGCACATACACTATTTTCTAAGTGTTTAAAGAAAGTAAAAATGTGCTAATTTCTACATATTAACTTACCTGGACTGTTTATATTTATTTCAATGTGGCATCAATGTTGAAAGCAATCAAGAAAAGTCCTGAACCTGTGCAGGCGTACATGTCAATAAAAACCTTATGACTATGTTTTTTTTAATCACTGACATGAACATTTTATTTTTTTAACTTCTATTTATCTTCCTGAGACAGACTTAGGCACTGAATAAAAAAAACAAAAAAAAAAGAAATTGTTTTGTTATTTTTGTCTCTTTCAAACACTTCAAACATTTACAGAACCCGTCAAGATAACGTTTATGATGTCTACAGAGAATTATGAACACAGATATCAAAGCAGGTTTGTTGAAACTACAGTTTAATCTGCTCTATATTATGACTTCAATTTTGGTAAACTCATATTTACCAAAGCAGTTTAACACAATGTGAGGAGTTTCTTAACATGTTTGAAGATAATTAAATACTGATACACTTGTTAATGATTACTACATCAAAGACTTCTAGGGTTTTTAATGTTACTTCTTTTACCACTGTTTACCTCCCATAACTAAACAGCATACAAGCAAGGAAAGCAGGATCTGTGTTTCCGTCTGTGCCTGATGAAACAAGATGGAAACAGTATTTATATACTTTGCAATCCTCGGATCCGTCTCAGGTGGGATTTTACTATTTATTCTATGAAGAACTTTTTATTATTTCCAGAAACTTTACAGCTCATTAAATATATTGACATCCAGCACAGATTTTCAATTGTTAGTTATCATAAACTAGAACTGATCATGACAATTTTGGTGACATGGATTAAATTAATCCAGCAACTCAACAAAAGTTAAAGTTTTCTCTTTTTAATTTTTTTTTTTAAATAAAGAATTTCACCATTAGTACAAAAAAGTGTTTTTGAAATGTTTTAGACATCCTACTTTCATGACCTGGATAGTTTGTCTGAAAAAATAACAATTTAAATAAACTTTGTGTGATTCATATTTTCTGTCACCATCTCAGGCAGAACATCAATTAAAGTGATTAGAAGAGTTTTAATGAGACACCAAAAGAATAACAAGAATGTTAATATCTACAGCTTTACACATTTGAAGCACTTCTA
>CAEFZX010000258.1:0-27917 GCA_903066825.1 Alfaro cultratus | reverse complement strand
CAACCCCGAGTCGACTCTGACAATACAACAAACAGCACACTCTAACACATATAAATATAAATAAAATAATTTATTTATTTATTTATACATTTTTTATTTTTTTTTTTTTTTTTTTTTTTCTTGACATTGTCACTATGGTGTCGCAGTTTGATTTGAGACAGATAATCTGTGCGGGAAAAAATCAAGCTCCTCTTTTTCTCCAGTGCAAACTAGATACAACCAATCAGAGTCAGGAGGCGGGGCTTACCGCTGTCAATCACCATCTGCACCTTGCACAGCCTGTTGTGAATGCTGAGGCTAGTTAGCATAGGAACTAATAATTGTTCTCCGTAATAGTAAGTGGTTTCTCCATGAGAGTGATTGACAGCGCTAAGCTCCTCCTCCTGGCTCTGATTGGTTGTTTTGGTTGGCAGCGGTGCATTTCTTCAGACAGCAGTAGCAGCTTGATCTTTTCACAGGTTATCTGTTTTACTTTACACATGAGTTTTAACAAATATGTAAAACAATATATATTTTTATATAAAAGTTACGTACTGCAGCTTTAACTGGCCTCAGAAACATCAGATGTGATGGGAATGTTTCAGCTCTTTCTGGGTTCGTTTGAAGGTGAAATGTGGAGAAATTTAGTTTCATTAAAATGGCCCAGAATGTTTTTTTGTTTGTTTGTTTGTTTTAGAAACAAACCAACTTGAGTTTATATATTTTCCATTGAAATGTTTTGCTTACCAAGCAAAATCATTTCTTCAGGGTGAAACCATCGTTACACCAGTGAGCTGGTTCTGATGAACATTATGTTCCAGTCCCAGTAAGGCGCTGGTGATTACCAACTGGTTCTGGTCCAGTCCAGTCCCAGTAAGGCGCTGGTGATTACCAACTGGTTCAGTCCAGTTCCAGTGAATCTGTTCTGGTTGTGAACTGTTTCTGCTTCAGCTCCAGTCCCAGCGACTCAGTTACTGGTTATTACAGTCATGACACTGGTTACGCCTCAGTTTCAGTTAACCCAGTTACTAGCTGTCCTGGTACTGGGTGATGGACGATGCTTGTCTTTGTCTTTGCCTTTTGTCTTTGGTCCCTTTTTTCTCGAAGACCTCTCCGGATCGTAGTGCAGACACCAGGTCATCAAACTCCCCTCCTTCCTCTTTCTCGACTGACGTGGCCTTCCTCATCCTCTGCTCCCGATCCTTCTTCTTCTGCAGGGACAAACACAAAGAGCCAGAGACCAGTGAGGTAATGAAGCTGCTGAAGAACCTCAAGCAGGATCTCCACTGACCTGAGCCTCCGCCAGGGCCCGTTTCTCCTCCTCCTCCTGCCGTCGGGCCATGTCCTCATTATCCTGCCGGGCTTCAGAGTACGCCGAGAGGAAAGTGTTGAAGACCCCAAAGAAGTCATCCGGCTGCTGTTTGGACGAGTCCTCTCCAAAGTGCGTCAGTGCTTTTACAAACTTCAGCAGAAAAACACAAATTCAAGAGTTGGTTTACAGCATGCTAACTTCCTGAAGTTCAGAGATCTGCTGTTTTCAATGTCAATGTGACATTTATTTAAAAACAGCTTGAAACTGAACAGGGACAAATGAAAAATATGAAATCAGAATAAAATAAAACTAAAACATCACAATAAGTTTTAAGAAGTTATTTAAATCGACCCAGACTGAGGGCAGATCTAATTTGAAAGAGTAACTTATTCGAAATATTAAGAGCAACAACAGAGGAACCATAATCTCCTTTGGTCTGAAGTCAAGTCTGAGGGACATTTAATACCAACAGATTATTTTATCTCAAAGTTCTGGAAACTTATTGTATCAACCTTCCAGGCCTCTTGTCTTCTGGTTCTGGTTTGCTCTGCATCCCCAGAACCAGAACCAAACAAGGAGAAGCAACATTCAGCTTCTATACAGCTTAAATCTGGAACAAACTTCCAGAAAACTGTAAAACAGCTGAAACACTGACTTCCTTTAAATCTTGACTAAAACCCCACCTGTGTAGAGTCGCACTTGAAACGTAATCAATTACGAATTTAACGATGTCACTTGACTTTATGTAATGTTTTGATTGTTGATCCTATGTTGCATGACTTTGTGTTTGTTATAATGTAAAGCACTTTGAAATGCCTTGCTACTGAAATGTGCTATACTAATAAAATTTGATTGATTGATCAGAAGTAACCAACCCACTTAAAACTTTATAAGCTGTTAAAAGAATCTTAAAATCTATCTGATACAAAACAGGAATCCAGTGTAAATAATCCAAACATGATTTAATAAAGGCAAACACAAACAAGTTTAAACTGAAGAATTTAACTAACTTGTTTGTCTAATTTTAATCAACTATCAAAAATAAGTTTTGAAAGAAATATTCAGTCTGGATCACAAACTGTAAAAGGTGAAGGAAACTGTACTAATGCAACAATATGAGGAGCCTGCAGGACAATATTTACAATAACTCACCAAATCTTTCGCTTCTTGCAAAGAATCTTCTACATCTGAGAAGTTGAGGGTTGCCACGGTGATGAACTGACTGACCACAGACACAAACTTATCCACTGGACGCTGGGAAGACTGTTTCTGCTGGTACTGCAGCTCCTGCACACAAACATGCATGTAAATATAAATCCTGCAAAGTTCAGCAGGTATTCCATGTTTCTGTTGAGCTTACTGCTTCGATGCTTTTCAGACCAGACTTCAGAGTGTTTATTTCCTTCTCCAACTCCATCATGCTGCAGAGACATTCAGGAAGGCGGTGATATTAGTGATCACAGTTAAAGCAGCAACATAAAAGTGCTCCAACATGTGTATTTGGGTGTGTTTTCTATTTACTTGACTTTGGAAGCTTCTGGAACGTTCTGCAGCTCTTTGCTGAAAGATGCGGCTCTAGGAAACTTTTCCTCCAGCACAGTGATCATGTAGTGCAGCAGAGTGATGTTTCTGCAAACACATCAGTCAGTCAGACCTTCACACCATCAAGCTGCAGATCTGCAGGGATCTGAAGGAGTTTGGAGTCAAACCTGTCAATGCTGGACTTGGTGTCAACCATCTTGTTGAGGCTAGAAACTTTGAACCCATAGGCGTTTCCTCGGTTTCCTTTGTTCATGTAGTTCCCGAGGGCCAGAACCACCTGCAGGAGCTGACGGAGCGCCTGGCTGTGGATCACCTCCGTGGAGGCAAGCTTGAGAGCTGGAAGAGGAAAGAGGATGAGGAAGAGGACAGCGAGGAAGGCGCACTGACCTCTGAACTCCTACCTTCAATCTTAGGCTTGACTTCGGCCATTCGGTCATTGAACTTCTTCTTGAAGTGAAGAGCCTGGAGTCTCTGCTGGTAGTGGTTGATTCTGGTTGAGCAGAAGAAAATATTTAGTTGGTCTAACTGGGAGAGATCCAACTGGTTCCCACAAAATAACTGATATTTTCTTTTACAATACTGATATCTTTGAGCAAGATTAGCGCAAAAGATCTCATGGTAAGAATAAAACTGGACGGAGGGATGGATTAAAGTAATTCTTGTTCATTTTTATTACAATACTCCAACAGGCTGAGACTAGTTCACTTTTGAATCTGTCTTGTGTTCTTTCTTAATATTTGGTTTAAGGTACACGCAGTGACAAGGAAGCTGGAGTACCCAAAAATAAATGTTAACTCCACACAGAAAAACCCTCCAAAGCTTAAAGAAGACCTATTATTCAAAATTCACATTTTGCACACTTTTGCTCTTCCATTTGTGTCTCTACTTGTTCAGAAAAGAGCCCAAGAGATTAAGAAACACCCAGATGTGTGTTTTGGCAATAAGTTATTGTTTATTGGTGTCTGGAAATTGAGCCGTTTCAAAATTGTTACATCACATTCCATTGACAGTGCACCGTTTCCTAGCAACCTCAACCAAGCCCAGCCCGTTACCTAGCAACCCAAGCTGAGCTCCAGCACATTGGCTCAGCTGGTTTACCACTATATGCTCTGTACAATGGCTGCTGGAAAATACAAGTGTTTTGTTGTTGACTTACCATCCAGAAACCACTTTCTACATTTTTGTTTGATTGTGCGTGAAGCTCTACTTCTGCTTTTCAAAGATGTATTTTCATGTGTTGAGTGTAAACGTTGCGCTGGGTGGAGAGGCTTATTTGGATTTAAAGTGACAAGATGCCCTAAAGCAGCTCATTCTTACAGGAGCTTAAAACAGGCAGAACTGATCAGACTAAAATCTAATGATCTAAGGATGGTTTTGTGTAAAACAAAATGTAATGACCATGTTTTATATGGCCTACAGGTTATCCTAAGCTGTTTAAGGAAGCGTAACATGTCACCTTTAACCTTCTTGAAGCTCTCAGTTCCCTTTCTTCCACCATTGTTTGGGCCTCTAATCAGATCCCACCTTCTTATGCCACTATCATGGAGTTCACAGTTCCTTTGTGACTACAAACTCGAACCGCGACCGGGTGTTGGTGCTGTTACACACCTGCTCATGTCATACAGGAAGCGGTCGGCTCGGGCCATGCGCTCCAGCTCGTGTTTGTGTTCCTCTAAAAGATCGACGTCACTCTTCTCAGGGACAAACTTCAACAGCTGAGACACACACAGCAAGAAAATCTCTGTTTAATTCATCGTCTGACTCACTCAAAGTCTGAAGGACTGGAGCTTCGGTCTCTGAGGCTGTTGGTTTCATACCTGCTCCAACATGTCTTTGGGCAACTCCTCCTGATCATCCATGCTCATGACGGCCTGGCAGATCTCCTCGTTGGTCATCTTCAATCTGTCACACACAAACTCAAACATTGACCCAAACCACCAATCAGGATCCAAAACTGAGCAATACTTAAGAGAACTGATCCAGTCCCACAAGCTGCAGCTTATCAGACTGAAAAACTATCAGGGGAACTGACCAGATCCAAAAAAAGGATATGAGATGCATCCACAAACCTGAAACTGATCCTGACCAACCAACAGGACCTGAACTAGACCAGAACCAGAAGAAAGTTCTCAGACTGAACCCCCAAACTTAAAACTTGACCCAGCATCTCAGACTGACCAACATATTCTCAAAAGACAGACAAATAGGTTCTTACTCTGACCCAGAAACAGGAACATAGACTGACCCAAAGTTGCCCACACCCACAGCCAGAGACCCCTACTGACCTTGACAACAGGATGTTGCAATTTTGCGCTCGACGGCCATCGATCACAGACAACTCCTTGACTTTTTTAACAGACTCAGCTTCACCAGTTTCTTTCTGCAAAAACACACAAATAGCTCCAACAAAGGCCAACAGCTCTATTTACAAAGAGACAAAGTCAGTGCATATAAAAGCAGTTTATTGTGAGTATGTTGTTACCGTTGGTCGCTGGTAAGCTGAGAAAGTCTTCTGAAACTCCTGCAGATCCAGAACTTTGAACACTTCTTTATCGCCGATTTCTTTCCAGATGGTTCCTGTTATCTTCGCCTGAAACAAACAAACAATTACCTTAATAAATGTCATCACCATCAGTGTAGTTTAATTTCAAAACAATCTGAGCTCTTTGACATCAGTGAAATCAGTGCAGAGTTAGTGGCTCTCGTCACTTAAAATCCAAATAAGCTGCTGCTGGCCAAGCCCCCCAACTCAACGTTTACACTCGCACTTGAAAATGCTGCAAACATTTGGGCACTTATACAACCATACATCTTTGAAAAGCAGACGTTGAGCGTCCTTCACAACCAACAAGGATGCAGCAAGTGGTTTCTGGATCGTAAGACAACAACAAAAAATCCAGCTGACCAAATGTGCTGCAGCTCAGCTTTGGTTGCTAGGTAACAGCACAGTTTCTGTCAATAACGACTCAACATTCGACAGGTTTTTGATTAAAAAAAACATTAATTTATTACCACATAAACGTCTGGGTGATTTTTTTAAGTGCTTGGGTTGTTTCTAGAAGCAGCTGAAACCCAAATGGAAATATAAAAACGTGCAAAATATGAACAGTTCCAGTCGTTTCTGGATGTACATGGATTACATGTCACTTATGAGCTGGGAATCCTTTGGGATCACCAAGAAAGAACTGGGGGAATTTGCTGGGATTCCCTCTTGGATATACTAAACCCCCATCCCAATCTTGGATAAAAGCAAAACAATAAATGGATGGATGATTTATCCATCCACAGTTGCAGCTTGAAGAGGAACCCGTAAAAACGTCAGTGCCTTATTTGGTCTGAAAAGTCAAATGTGCAGCTCAGAAACTAACTCAGAAAAAAATAAATCCAGAAGGAAGTTAAATTTACCTCCGGTAATTTGCTCCAGTTGAAGGACTTCAGTGGGCTGGACGGTTGAGGGATGTTCTTCTTCTTCTCTGTCACCCCTAAAGTAAGTCCTGGGGCAGGAGGAGGAGGAGGAGGAGGAGGAGGAGGAGCTGGAGGTGCTCCAGGAGGAGGCGGTGGAGGAGCAGAACCAGGAGAAGTGGGGGTTGAAACAGGCGAAACTAACCCACCAGGGGTGATCGGAGGTCCTCCTGGGATGCTTGAGCTCTAGAACGAGAGAAGAGCTTCTTCAGAGCCACAATATGAAGAAACAGAACAGGATATTCAGAGACTGAGACTTTAATCATGTGAGTTGAAATGGTTGAGCTTACAGAGCTGAGCTGTTGCAGTCGAGCGTTCAGCTCCTCCACTTGTAGTTTAGTTCGTTTGTGCTCGTCGCTGTCTCGCTCCAGCTTGGTTTTCACCTTGTTCAGCATCTCAAACAACTCCTCTTTTTCTTTATTCTTGCTTTCACACTCCCTCTCTTTCTTCTCAAGGCGTTGCTGCAGCTTCTGATGCTCTGAGAAGGTGACATCGTTTATTTTTCTGACATCCGCAGAGACTCGCAGGTTAAATGTGGAGAAATGTTTGTTTTACCTTTTCGCATTTCATCTGCTTCTTCTTTCCACCGTTTCATCTCGTTTTCTTTCACCAGCCTGTTAAAGCGCAAAAACACAACTTCAGGTTATTAATTCTCCTGTGATGTAATTCTGGTATTTAGCAGAAAGTCATCAGTACTGGACTCTGTAGACAATGCACAACAACACATTAAGGCCAATGTAAATGAAAAAAAAGAGTAAATTCCACCAAAACTGAAAAATTTTCATTTTTATCTTAGACATTTCCTTGAAAAAATAAGTCCAAAATGTGCAAGAAAAAAAAACTAAGGAACTTTTAGATTAATGTCAGAAATTTGCTAAAAAAGAAGTCAAAAATTTGCAGCAAAAAACTAAGAAATTTTGAGATTAATCTCAAAGATTTCCTAGAAGAAACATCTGAGATTTCTGAGTTTCAAATTTTTTTACATTTTTTTCCAACTCATAAAATTTTCAAAAGTAAAATATCTTCGACTTTTGAAACTTGGAAAAGTTCAAGGTTAATCTAAAATGTTCTGAAATTTTCTAGCAAATTTACCACTTAAAATTTCTTGAGGTTTTTTCTAGACAATTTGTGAGAAGATTATCTAAATAAAATAAAAGTTTTTTTCCAAAAAATATTCACCCTTTATTATTTACCACCATACAGTGTAACCAAGAAGAAATGAAGTATTTTTCAAATTTATGACCCAGAAATATAATTGAATCCTGGATGCAAAAATTTGTTGTTTCACTTCAAATAGAAACACAAACAACCACCAGACATCAGTGTAGAACTGCAAAGTCTCTTTCACTTTCTGTTGCTGTGGCGATAAAGATTTGGGTAGGACATTAATGAGATTTGTAAAGTGATTAGATGCATGTTGGACAAACAATTTAGTAAAAATTGTATTTATTTAATTAACTGAGTTAATTTCAAAAGGTGAAAAACGCTCAACAAGATTTCATGCTCCATTTTTACAACCTTCTATTTAGTGACATCACAGTTGCTAGGCAACAGGATGTATGATGAGGTAAGGGTGGGAATAAATCTGAAGCTTTGACCTTTCAGTCTCATAGCTGTTCACTTCTGATTAGCTAATGACAATATTTATTTTGCTTTTAGGAAGTAGGTTTAGTTAGCTCACATTGCATACAATTGTTAGCATGTCAGCTAATGTTAGCATTTTAGTAATTATGTCATGTAAGCCGCAAATGACTCAGTAGAAAGGGTTAGTTAATGTTACTTAACATGACTTTTAGAAAGTGTTAGTATCATGGCTAATGATATATAAATAGCTTTTAGCATGTTAGCTATTGCTAGCTATAAAAACTGGTAGAAAGGTTGGAGATGTCTTCTTTTTTACACATGTAGAAACTTTCGCTAATATTACAACAACAATTTCCCGATCATTAACATGCGCTAGCAGAATCTATGCAATACATTCATATACACTGTGCTGTCAGCATGTCTGCATACAGTAAATCCATATAATTTATAAGATTTTCTTTATATATTTGACCTGAAATTTCAAACCTAAAGTTCTTAGGAAGTTCTTAGTTTTCCAACATTCTCTGTTGTGTTTTCAACTTTTTTCCTGCTCGAATGTCTGAACTCACATGCTCAGAACATTCTTTATGTTGAAATCCCCCAGCGGTGCCACATCTGGATCTTCGCCTTTATCCATCTGCAGAACCAGCTGCTGAATGATCCGGTCCAACAGCACCCAGTACTGAACCGACATCCTGCTGTTATTATCTGCATACAGAACCGAGTAAATACATTGAAATTGATCTTGCTCTTAGCTGAGGAGATATAACAATATAACAACGTAAGAGTTTTACATGGCATTATGAGGCAGTGCTGCAGAGCAGACAGTAAATGAGGGTAAGCTTCAGTGTGGCTCAGTTTACTCTTGATCACATCAAACATCTGGCTCGCGCTCTTAGTGTCGATGTGGGTCTGAGGAGAAGCAGAGAACATCAGGTTATCAACACAGTTTCCAATCTGAACCGTCTAAATGTGGGAGTTACTTACAGTTTTAAAGCGTTTAGCAATCTGAGCTTCATCTTCAGTCCTGCACGTCTCAAAAAAGTCTATGTGCCTGAAAAGAAGCAGATTAAGTCCAAAGAGCAAACACTGACTGAGTCTGCAGGGCGAACACCTGACCTACCTGTCCAGGGTGCTGTTCTCACGGGACCGAAGCTTGTCGAGGATTGGTTGGATGCCCAACATCAGGAACTCGTATCGCAGATGGATCCGGAAGTTCAGATTGTTCTGAGATTTAACAGAAGACATGAAGGAGACGAACCGATCAAAGAAGAGAGAAAGGAAAACTTTGCTTACCTCTCCTGCTCCCTGACTGAGAACAGCATTGATGAAGGACATGATGGTCGTCTTCAGGCTGAGGTCGTCACTGTGGCGACCTGTGGACCGGTCCAAGTCGATCATCAGGTTCTGCACACAGGAAACACGTTAAAGGTGACCCAATGTGCTTCCTTGAACAGGTTAGAATAGCTTTATGGGTGATACAAGACATTCTCATCACATTTTTTTTGCACAAAATCATTCTTAGATAATGAAATAATTATTTAGTTTGGTCAGTTCCGCCTCCCATCAGAATGAGCCGTTGTCACTTTAAATCCACATGAGCTGCTGCTGGCCACGCCCCCTAACTCAACTTTTACGCTCACACATAAAAATGGCTGCAAACAGATGCACAATTATACAACCATGCATCTTTGCAAAGCAGAAGAGGAGCCTGCTGCGCAACCAACAAGAATACAACAAGTGGTTTCTGGATTGTAAGTCAACAATAAAACACAAGTGGCATTAGCTATCTCACTCACTCTCTGGTTACCTAGCAACTCACTCACTCTTTGGTTACCTAGCAACAACCTGTAGCGTAACTTCCACAGTTATGTGCCTCATAACTGCTTAAGAATATAAAAACAAGGGTGTGGAAGGGAAACTATGGACTAAGAAATGTTACACCACCAGATATTTTAAACAAAAAATTAATCACTATTTTTTAGTATTGATTTATTTGAAACGCTTATATATTTCATACCTGCTTTGTGTTGGCCTTTCACATAAAATCCCAATAAAATACACTGAAGTTTGTGTGTATAAATACTTTTGGATGAACTGTTTTTTTTTTTTTGTTTGTTTGTTTGCCAGACTCATTTGGGTTAAGTGAGTGTTGTTATTCTGAATGTATTGTCAATCCAAAATTATGTGCTTTGGGTTTTAATTGGTCTCTGAAATGGGTTGAGTGTTTGCGTTTCAACATATCCAGGATACCCGGCCTCTCTTTCAGTGACCTCTAGAGATAGGCATCAGCATTATCACAAATGCATGTTTTCCCTTTAAAAGTTAACCATTCACTTCCTGTAACATTCATTTCATAGTTTAAACTTGCTGTTAGTCAGTCCTCCTCAGATTAATTAGCACTCTTTGTCTTTGTTAGCATTCAAATCTGTATGTTTTTGCTCAATTTAATAATTAGTGAATAAATATGAGGTTTATTAATTGATTCCATTGGTCACCAGCTCCAATCGTAACTTGAAGTATAATTTCTAATCCTGAGAGAACTTTCTCTTGCTTGTTATCTAATCAGAATTACTTCCTGTTGTTTATGGTATCTATCAGATAATCTACAACAGGCAGTTATTGTATGATTGTACAGTTTGTCTTCTAATCTTCAGTTGTTTTTATCTTAGAAATATTAACATACTTTAGCTGAAACAGGCAACATTTTCCCGTAGGTTCATAGAGAATAGTTAAAAGATATATTGCACTAGATTAAGCTCATACTGAAAAATCGTTAAAAAAAAAAATCACATTTATTCAGTGTAGAGAAAAAAATCCGACATGAAGTATCAATTTTTATTTTTATTTTTGGTGTTTTATGCACTTCTGAGTAATTAATTCATGACGTGACTCAGAAATCTAATCCTCTTAGCTGCTGTTCAAAAGTTAAGACAACATATTACTTTGATCTATATCTGACAGAGCAATATTTAGGAAGTTCATGCCAACTGGAACTACTGTTGAGAACTTATTGTTGCAAAATCCCTTTGTAAAAAAGGAGTATTATACTGAACTCTCCTGGAATCTGGTGCTTTTTTCAAATGAGACAAAAAGATCGAGGTTTTCAGAAACAATCATTCCAGACGGGTCATTCAATTTTAGGAGACTTTAATGAGATAGACTTCGCCTTAAAAGTGAAAATGTGTCGTAATCTGATCCGAAACATGTCCAAATCAAGACAAAAACAGTTCACCAGAAACAAAATCAACTCCATCATCGCTCTGTCAGCCCACAGACTCGTCACTTTTCAAGTTTTCAGGTTTAAAAATCAAAAGTCAGGTTTCCTTTTCCTTCTCCACCTTCTAGCAGGGGACCAAACTTTATTTTCTTGATGTATTTGTTCAATGCTTGCATCATGTGAATGCCTTTGGTTGAATTCCTGTGTGTGCAACAGCAGACTGACCAAACAGAAACTCTTCATCCGGACTCTGAACTTTCAGCTGCAGTTTGCAGACTGTTGAAATATTTTTGTAGATCCGACTTTCATATCTGGTTCCCACAGAATTGCAGGGACCAGTAGAAATCTCTCAAACTGATAAAAACGTCCCATAAGGTAACAGAGTTTTGGTTTCTGTATAGTTTGGGTTGGTTAAAAGCCAGAAGGAAAAGCAGACCTGGAAGCGAGTCCTCTCTGAGGCAAACGTCTGGTAGTGGACCATGGCATCCAGGACCTTCTTATGGCCTCCTGGGACCAGACACACAGCGCCAAGGATCTCCAAGACGGCCACCTGAGGATACGGAGAAAAACAGCCAGACGTCAGACACGAGATCATCTTTTTAAATCTCAACCATTATGCTTCCTTGAACAAGTTAGGATAGGTCTATGGACTTTACAAAACATGTTCATTACATTTTTTGCACAAAATCATTCTTATACAATTACATTTTAATCTACGTCTTGTCACTTTAAATCCAAATAAGCTGCTGATGGCCACGCCGCAACTCAACGTTTATACTCATACGTGAAAATATCTGCAAATCTATGTGCAATTATACAACCATACATCTTTGAAAAGCAGAAGTAGAACCTCATGCGCAACCAGTAAGAATGCAGCAAGTGGCTTCTGGATGGTAAATCAACAACAAAGCCGGAAGCCATTGTACAGAGGTAAAACCAGCTGACCAAAAGTGCTGGAGGTCCACTTGCGTTGCTAGGTGATTGATGGAACTCCAGTCGGGTTGCTAGGTAATGGGCTTTGCTTCCCTGGGGTTGCTAGGTGAGGGGCAGGTGCCTGCTGACGTTACATTCAGAAGGTTTTTTGAAAGGCCTCATTGTCCAGACACCAAATAACATTAACTTGTTGCCTAAAAAAACATCTGGGTATTTTTTTAAGCATTTGGGGGGTGGGAGGGTTTAGAAGCAGTAGAATCACAAAAAGAAGTAGAAAAATGTGCAAAACGCATGGTAGCTAGCCATTTACATGCATGTTTTTCTCATTCCCACTCCAGCTGGCCTGATGAAGTGAAACTTGAATCTGACTCTCATGTTTATACTGGCAAATCAATTTGAAGAACAAACTCTGAATGCATAGTTGAAATTCCCACAGAGGTTTTGGGTCTGGGAATCAATCAGTCAGGATTTTACAGGTTTGGTCTGTTTGATGTTTAGGTGAGGAAGGGAGGGGCCAGATGCTGTCCTGAGTCTATGCTTAGTGCATAGATATTCAGTGAGCAAAAGGAAATTACAGGGTTAAAACTATGTCTACATGCCTACAGAAGAAGCTATAGGGTAGATTTTACGTCATCCTGTCCAACATGTCTTCAGGTGTTCGTCGGTGAATTTATTTCAGAAAATCAGACTTTCTGAACATGTTCAGGTTCTTGGTGAACAGGAAATGTGAAAAGTGGGTGGAGCGCAGCGTAATACAGGTAAAGCAGGAAGTTCCTTACCTGCCCAGCTTCTGTCTAATGTGGCATAATCAGAACAGCAGCTGGGAGAAAAGACTGAGGGAACTGAACACTTAACACTAATTATGCCTATTACATCAATGAGGCAAAAGAACATTGACAAAATAATATGCTGAACAAATGTTGAACTACATGAGGCACTCTGATTACTTCAGTAACTGATTAATCTATCATTTCTTTTCTGACGATTAATCGGATTAAATTGGATTTTTCATTCATCCACTAAAGCCTTTTTAGACAATATTAGAAATATATTAAAAGAAGCAAATAAACACTTTTTTCTTAAATAAGAAAAGCATTTTATTGCCTAGCTGTTATACCTTTAGTATTTGAACAAGGTGAAGCTAAAACTATACCACTTGAGGAGTTTTGGCTAAAACATATTTACAAACAATGCTGTTTTTATCTTAAATGCAAAATGTATCTATTTTTGTAAAGCTTTGGCTTAATTACTGCTCTGCATATGTTGTTTTTGTTTACTAACTGGCCTTTTTTAAATCTGTATACTCCACGATTAATCGATTGCTAAATTAGTTGACGATTATTTTTGATAAATGATTAATCGTGATTAATTGTTTCGTCCCTAATTTCTAATCTTTTCAGCATGTTTATGTTTAAAAGGCTGTAAAAGCAGCATCCACACACCTTGGTTTTGATGTTTTCTGCAGCTAGGCTTTGAGCGACGATGTTGATGCTCTCTGGGTGTTCCAGGACATGAGTTCTGCCCTCAGAGCTGTTCATCAGGGCCTTGATGCAGCCGATCAGAGACGTGTGGATCTGGGATTCAACCGTATCGTAGTCCATGGACTTGAGGAAGTTAAGGATGCAGGAGAGGCCATCCTGGTCAAGGAAGCCGGTCACAAAACTGCAAAAGATCAGTGAAGTTAGTTAATCTGAAATTCTCTGGAGGTGGGAGAGACGTTGATTCCTTTGAGTGAGAAGATGAACCTTATTGGCTCAGTCCGCAGCGCTGTTTTCAGACCATTAACCTGTTTCAGCCTGACTTGCTCTTCTTCTTCCGATGCCACCACAGGCTTTATCTGAGAAAACAGGACTCACATCAACACAACACCTCAGTGTTTCAAACAGTTCAGTTAAGTTAGTTTTATATCCTTCTTTTGGTGGTAGATGGTGGGAAAAATTTTCAGCAATAACTCACAACAGCCATGGAGGTGAGCTGGTTGATGTAATACTGAGGCCAGCTGGTTGCCCCTTTATCCTCAGCTGCATCCTAAAAACACACACAGTATAAAAACACCACACAGTCATCAGCATATACTCTAATGATGCATTCAAGTTGTACTTGAAGCTGTGAAATCCCAACTTCCCAGTCAGAAAAAATCAACTGGAACACCCTTCAAAGGCAGATTTCCCACAGGGAAACTGGGAGCAACTCCAACTATCTCCAGTTATGACTTGTAAGGCAAACTCTGTGTTCCAATATGGCCGCTCCTCACATCAACGGTAATAAGTGGTGGAAACATGTTTATTTTCCAAAACATGCTTGTAAAAGTGTGTCTAAATATGACATGTAACGCCTGCAACTCTAAACTGAAAAAATTAAAAATTTTACGTATGGAAAATAAAGCTTAAAATTGTTTACGAGAGCTTTTGTGATCATCGTTCATAGATATCGCCATGGTGAACTTTTATCTTCGTAATTAATGATGTAATCTCTGGTCTGACATCAAACTCAGCTGCATACCAAGTATCTGGAATGCAACATAACAATGGACTATATTAGTTCCCACACTAAACCAGCCGCGGTGCCATTTTTAACCAGGCTCTAAATATTTGTAAATATTTCTCTTACCTTTAGGCTTCTGGTCAAATATTTAAATCCATACATCATTTATTTGTATGTTTGTAAAGTTTGGTTTTTCTTGGAACAGTTCTTTTATCCAGAGTGGAATGATACAGATAAAATTTCAATTAATTTTAAAAATATGTTAATATTTAATGTGGATTTTTTTGCAACTCACTCATAATTATACATCAAATCCATAAATGTATTTAATTATTTTACTAAGTGCTGGTAAAGGTTATAGAAAGTGTCTTGACTGGAGATTCCAATACCTACAAACATCTGAATAGTGGTGATGATGGAGAGCATCCAGTTGAAAAAAGGATTTGTCTGATATTTTTTGTTGGATTGATCAATAATCAGAAAAATGTAAGAAATTCAGCAAAGATTTGAAATGGAAAACTCAGATTTGCACAAGTTGGAAAAGTCTTAATTATTTTTTAAAAATGATAGATTTCAAGATAATCAGTTCCAACAGCTAATACTGTCACAATCCTTTGTGCATCCTAAAAAGTGCATTTGGTTTTCATCTATGTTTGTTTTTACCATTTATTTTAGTTTTTTACATTTAGGTCTTACCATATTCATTCCTCTGTGTCACAATTCAAGGGCTATTGCCATGTAAGTTCATTTCTTTGAGTTTAATTTCTGCTACCAACTATAAAATTAACACCTTCAGCTGTCAAACAAGTGGTGGCAGCATTGTGCTGAGGACTTGTTTCACTTCCAGTGGTACTGGTGCACTGAATGGGATTCACCTCAAAATGTCAGTTCAGAATCAACACCAAGATAACTAAAATCTGGAAACTGAACTGTGGATGGAAACATTTGGAAGTTTATTGCAATTTATTTTCAACAAATATTTAGGATGCTGCTTTGAATAAAAGAAACTATATTTCTAAGATGAAGAAGAGCTGGAAATATGAATATTTTTGCCAAATAGTTTGTTTTTGCCTTAGTTTACTGCAGAAAAATGTTGTTGGACAGATTTCAGGTGCATTGGATTTCCAATAAGGTCACTTACGTTTTTATTGAAACAGTAAATCTCCCACTTCTTTTTTGGTGGCAAAGCAAACATGGCCGCTTTCTTCTGTTCTGAGAGCCCCAGTTCATCCTGCAGAAGAAACAGAAAGATTGGGATTAAAGTCTGAAGCTGTAATCAGATTTCTGACAGAAACTGTGCTCCTGAACGCACCACCAGTTGAGCAAACAGGGATTCCAGCTCCTGAGAAGGAGGCATGGGCTCCAAGACCTGCATCGGCACGACATTTTCCGGGATCGTTGGTCGATGATCACGTTCTTTGTAGCACCACGGAAACAGAGTGGAGAGGCTCCACCATTGTTGCGGTTTCTCCTCGGACGTCATGGTTGCAACACGTCTAAACTAGAGAGAAAGAAACACAAAGACAACATCAACGCCTGGTCTCAACCTGACCCTGGACAGTTATCAGAACCAACTTTCACTCTGTTGTCTTCATGAACTTTCTGTCAGCAACACTATCAGTTCCTCAGACCTGTGATCAGAGTTGGGTTGTAACGAGACAATTATTCTGCTGCATCTACTTGAGTAACTGTTTGGGAATAAATACTTTCAGGAGTACTTTTAACTTTTACTTGGGTAAATTTCTGGATGTTGTACCAAAAGGAACAAGCTTATTTTAACCAAATATTCACCAGAAACAGACACACACCCTCAGTTTTTGTTCATAAGTTTTAAAGTGAAAAAAATTTATTTGGATTTTTTTTTTTTTTCTTTTGTTTGACTTTGTTACCAAAAAAAAATAATTTAATTTCAGTTCTTAAAAAGCCAACATTTTCACAGAACTTTTTATTTTGGTCCATCTGATTATGTAGTTTTTAAATATTAAACAATTGATATTTTGATTGCTTAGTACTTGAGTCGCCTTTTTGCAAAGTAATTTCTTGAATGGTTACGTTTTACTATTACTTAAATAAAAATGTATTAGAGTAGAGTACAATTTTTGGGTACTTTATACTGAATTTCTTAATTTAACAGGACTACACTCAGTGAAATGAATGTTCATGTACTGATTTGGATCAACTAAATACCTTCAATGAGTGAGTGGACACAGAAAAAAAAGATATGCGAGTTGGATTTAACCACCTTGTCTTTATCAGGACCTTACCTGCAGTTAAACTGGCGCTAAATACATTTAAAAACAAAATAAACTGAATGAATTTACATGATTAATTAGCTAAAAACTGAGTTAGAGGCTGAACAATCTGCCTACTTTATCAAAACACCAAAGTGATGGAGACCCTGAGAATCCAAAGTTCACTAACTTTGAAACTGTTGAGTTTCGCCTCGGTCATTGACCGATGTTTTTCAGACCAACACTCAATTTTAACCCTGTGTGAGCGTTAACACATCTGCTCTGTTTTTGATGTGTCACATTTGAATAAGAAATGCATTGGCTTGTTGATGACATGAGATAAAAACCCAGGTTCAGGATGGTCTGTTTTTTATTGAGGGCATGATGTGCGAGTCTCCTACCTGTGCGATACTCACTTATGTCACAGGGTATGAAGTCATTTTACAGCTGTGATTGGTCCAATTCTTCCCTTTGCTGTCAACCTGCCGTCTCCAAGCCAACATGCTGAAGAAAACCTCCTTACATGTTCCAAATTATCTGGAAAAAGTATTAAAAATTAATCTGAATCAGGTTTTTAAGGCTTGAACTCTGAGTTAAAGTTAAAATTGTTTCACTCCGCAGGCGAATTGACTCCACCACTGAGCTGATTCACGCCGTTTGTCCAGTTTCACAGAAACCTGCAGAACTGCAGCACCATCCTCACAGTCACTTCATATTTACCTGATGTCACAGTCGCAGGCTGTACACGTGATTGTGTGTGTGAGAACCTGACTCAGAGCAGCGGCAGGAGTTTGAAACACACACGACTGCATTCCTGCAGCTGCAGTCACACCCAGCCTTGCCTCACCCCTGCAGAGGGCGGAGGGTGAGGCTCGGTGTGCGGTAACGTCCCTCCACCTGATCCTGAAGATTTACCTGTAAATCAGCCTCTTAACTGAACATCCTTAACTACAGGTTGAGGTGATACTTCACTCATAAGAACTCTTTAATTACAACAGTAACTAAAAAATACTTTTTTTTTTAAAATTAAAACAAAAATCAGACCTCATGATTCTAAAAATAGTTTTATGTGTGTGTTGTGTTATGAAGCTTGGTGACATTCCAGCAACGGTTATCTGATCCTGCAGGAGGAAAAAGTTGCTCTGCCTTCAGGAAGAAAGTCACTCAAATTCACAGTTGAGGATCAGAGCAGAGCCCGTTTGTTCAGGATGAAAACACCAACCTTACACTGGGGCTGTACTGGGAGAGGCAGAGGTGACCAGTTCAACCGGCAGCTTTACAGGAGCTAAGAAAGCATCAAACACCAATTGACCTTTCTGGGCTCGTAACTTAAATCCAAAACATACAACAGGTTACAAAAGAAAAATGAAACCATATTACGTAAAATGAAAGATTAGTTGCTCCAGCTACATATTTTGAATAGAATAGAAATAGATTTTGCTATGGCATTGTGTACATTTTGATTAATTAAAATTCCAAGTTTAAACCCTCCACTTTGTAGAGCCTACCAGAGTAAAACAAATAGTAATATTGATGGGAGATTTATGAATTAATTCTCTTAGGTCATAATAAAAATCTTTATGAGCTGCAAATATTACATAAGACAAAAAAGAACTAATAATTTTGGAAAAATATTGTAAGATAGGACATTTGTTGTCATTAAAAAACAGGCAATTTTATTTCTATAGTTTCTGGACTAATGACAAGAAAAATAAGTACTTTTACTGTCATTCTGTTGTGGAAATTCCTTGCAATTGTTGCAAAAATAAAAGAAAAAAGAAAAACAATCAAAACCTGCATTTGTTATAATTATTTTTAAAAGCATTGGTTTTCTGTTTATTAATTTTAACCAAATTTATTAAGAGCCATTGTGAAAGGTGGCATATCTGGGGTTTTCATACTATTTCCCTTGCCATTGTCACAATCCTGCTTCATTTTCAGTATTTGTTTTCTAACAAAATAAATACAGATAAATTCATCTGTTGTATCAAATTAACGATATTTGGACAATAGCATCACCCTACGATTAAGTCCTATATTGCTAAGACTCATAATTTGAAGTTTGGGACTTGAAACTAAATATATGCGAAAGAAGACTTGATTCCCCCTTTGAAATATCTGCCGATCTTATTCAGTTTGAGCAGTTCCTGAATGACGACAGACACTAATAATTTTGTACCTGACAGTTGTCCTGTTAGAAGTCAGTGTTGTGTTTGATAAAATCCTTAAAATATGACAGATTGGGACAAATGATGCCTCCACTGACAGAAAATAATCCTGAATGCCATAACATTTTCCCTGCACCCATCCCAGTTGTAGCAACATTAAAGTGAGTTACTTTCAGCGCCACCTGCTGGGAAAGAACTGCTACAAACCTTCAATGTTTGCAGAGAAACAGACTCAAAATCTTTATTGGAAATATTTTAAAGTCACAAATCAATGACAAAAGTTAGTTGCATGAGACAAAACAATGTATCGTAAAAGTTAATCTTAGTTCATTTTTACTAAAATACTTTCAAATGGTTAAGTACTGAATGTTTGTTGTGTCAAAATATGTTTTGAAATGTTTAAAATTCTTTAACTATGCAAAGTAACACTTGTTTCAGCTGAAACGTTAGAATCCCAAATCTGTGAAACTTTCCAACATCAGAGAGTGAAAACTGGTAACTTTAACTTCAGGCACCCATTTCAATTCTTGAATAATTGAATAATTTGATGAAGCGCCTCCAAAAAAATATTTTATCGGCAGATTCAGGTGAAGGCACAGGTTTCAAGGGTAATAATCCAGGAAGTGAACTGGCTTAGTCCACTAAGGAACCATAACCCTTAAATTAAAATTAATCCCAAATTTCTGATTTTATATATAATTAACCTTTCTCTTCACATCTGTAAACATTTTTCCTTCATTAACTCTTATGTCATTAACTCTTATGTCTGTTCGTGTTTTAGATTGAAAGCAGGTTTAATATTAATTTGATCACATTGTTTTTTGTTTTAATCTGCAGTCACCATTAAACCTTTAGATTCTTTTAGGAAACATTCATCATAAAATGACACAAAACTATTTTTCTTTATGATTGCATGCGTCAGATGAACAAAAACGGTGTTGATAAATTATGAGATTGATTTGATTTAGGCTAACCAATGAGATTGTGTTGTTTATGGGCACTAAAGTCATTCAAAGCAACTTCAGATGTTTAGTTTTCTGAAGAAACAAGATGGAAAAAACTCAGCATGTTTGGCAAATTGGAGAGAAGAGAGGTCCAGAGTCCTTTTCCAGATAAATCACTTACACAAATGTTCTTAAAATTCTTGTATAAAAGCTGCTTAAATCACTGCAAAAGATCAAAAGTCAAGTCATGAACGGCTCAGATTGTTCTTAAAGCTGCAGTATGTAAGTCTTATGAAAGAAATATGTTTTTACATATCTCTTAAAACTCACCCTGTTGTGACAGTTTGTTTAGAGACAGATAATCTATGAAAATATCAATCTCCTCCACCTCCTTCCTGAGCTACTACTGCTTTCTAAAGAAATGCACCACCAAAAACAACCAATCAGAGCCAGGAGGCGGGTGTTAGCACTGTTAATCAACCTCATGAACACACCAATATTGGAAAAACAACTTACTATTAAAGGAAAACTGTTTATCTGTAGCAATGCTAATTAGAATTAGTATTTACTACAGAGAAGAAGCTGTTTTGTAATAGAGAACAAAGGGGAGTGAGCCTACACTTGTCTGATTTACAGCGCTAAGACCCGCCTCCTGGCTCTGATTGGTTGTTTCTAGTTGGCACTTAGAGAAAGTAGAGGAACTTGATTTTTTCAGATTATCTGTAACAACACAGTAAAAGTTTCAGCAACTTTGTAAAATAATTTATTTTTTTTAATAAAAGTTACATACAGTAAATTTAAGCAAGAATCTTTCCGACCCGGTCACAGGCTGGTATCGGCCGTCTTTGTCTTCATCTCCCCCCCAGTGTTCGGCAGCGGCGTTGTGTCGTGACGGGCGTCCCTGCAGAAGAACACGGCCGGGTTCTTGCAGGCCCACATGGCCACCTCTCCCCCTGCTGCGGCCACTCCTGTTTTTCCGGGACTGGAACTCGACAACCGGCTGTTGTTGTTGGGCCCGGCTCGGCTCACGTAGCGGTCCCTGATCCTCTCCGCCTGGTTTAGCCGGGCCTCTCGGTTCCGGCTCTGGCTGGACAGGTAGGCGGCAATGTTTCTGGTCCGGTAGCCCTCCTGTCGGCTGCGGCCCAACAGCATGCCGATGTTGGGGTTCCTCAGGGCGTAGATCAGGGGGTTGATGGCGCCGTTCGACCACGCCATCCAGATGGCGACTGTGTCCATAGCCGGGTTGAACCTGTAGTTCCCGATGGCCGTAACCAGGCCCAACAGGCAGTACGGCCCCCAGCAGCAGATGATGAACACGATCATGATCAGAACCGTGGTAGCTGTTCTCATCTCGCTGTAGAAGCGCAGCAGGTAAGCATAGGTGGTGACGGGCCGAACCCGGATCTCAGAGAGCCGGACCGTTTTACAGATGTTGTAGTGGCAGAAGCACATGAGGGAGAACGGCAGCAGGTAGCACACGATGATCAGGCAGATGCTGTACGCTGTCCCTACGCCGGAACCGCCAGGGTGGAAGACGTACATGCAGTGGGTGAACCCCCGCTTATGGACTCCTGATGTGGTTCGGACAAGTAGGTATCCGGGTAGTGAGAAAACCACCGCCGTTAGCCACACGGCCGCCAGCAGCTGGGTGGCTTTCTGGCGCCCGATCTTCGCCTGAGGCTGCCGGACGATGGCATAGTACCTGTCGAAGGAGATCAGCGTCATGGTGAGCGTAGAGATAATCCCAAAGCAGGTGTTGAAGAAGCCGTTGGCCACGCAGAAGGCATCGCCAAACATCCAGACGCCATCTTTGCTGAAGAGCATGATGAAGGAGAAGGGGAGGCATAGCACGGCTGTTAGGAAGTCCGACAGCGACAGCGACATGATGAAGGCGTTGGTCACCGTTCGCAGCTGTCTGTGTTTGATGATGACTACGACCACTGCCGAGTTACCCAGACTGGACAGGAGGAAGATGAAGAGCAGCACCAGAGCCTGAGCCGCGACTGACACGCCCTGAAGAGCCGAGTTCCCGGCGACCGCGGCGCTCAGAACCGCCGCGGGTGACGGCGACTGGACCTCGCCGAAGTCGGTGCCCCTCTGCTCCCGGAGGGCCGAGAGGTTTCCTGATGTTCCCACGACAGCCTGCGTGGTGGCGGTCACCAGTCTGGTTACTATGGAAACGACCCTGGAGACACATCCATAAGAGATGGAGAAGTTAATCAAATACTGATCTCTAACTTCCAGAGGTCGGTAAAGTTCCCAAAAACTGTAATCAAGTAAGAGTAAAACTACTTCAACATACTGATTCACCACCGGATTTCTACACATCAATAATCCCCCTAATACATCTGTCTAAAAATGCTAAATTGTATATGTTTAGCTTTATATTATTATTTTGCATGTTTATGTATTTATATTTTTCTGTGTTTTTTTCCCTGTGTGCTCCGGTGGCCAAATGATGACATTTCGTCGTCCATTTCACTGTTGTGTCTTTGTGCAAAGACAATAAAACAAGTCTAAGTCTAAAGTAACAGTCCAAGAAATTACTCATCTTAAAGTAAAGTATTTGGTGAAGTCTACTCAAATACTGAGTAACTGATCAAATTATCATTTAATATTTAAAAACTGCATTATCAGACAGGAACAAAAGATAGTTGCGTGGAAATTTTTATATTTTAAGGACGAAAATAACAATTCATATAAGTAACAAAAAATAACAAAATCAGGCAAAAGAACATTTTTCCAAATCAGTTTCTTTCAATTAAAAAATTACTTAATTTTAATAAAAACTGCAGGTGTGTTTCTGTGTCTGTTGAATTTTTGGTTAAAATATGTTTTTCATTCAGTGGGTAGAAAATCCAGAAATTTTACTCAAGAGTAGAAATACTTCATAATAAAATTACTCAAGTAAAAGCAAAAAGTTCTCCTAAAAGTAAATTTTTTCAACAAAAAAAGCCACTAAAGTAAATGTAATTGAGTAAATACAACTAGTTACTACCCAACTCTGCTAACTTAATCTCTCTGTTGCATAATGAGTGAGTTTTATAAAGCTGCAACTAATGATTAGTTATCAATTAATCTATTACCCTGACAATCAGATTTTTTGGCACATTCTGCAAATTTTTTTATTTGAGCCTTTTTATGCAGTATTAGAAATACATTAACAGATCCAAACCAAACTAATTATTTGATTCCTCTTACGAATAAGAAAATAAATATTTAGTGAATACTTGATCAATTGTAGCAAAGGATGTAACAGCAGATAAAAAACTTTTTTCCTTTGAATTATTTTGCTCAAACCTATAGGACAGAAGTTGGACCAAGTTTTGTTTACTAAATGCTTTAATAACATAATATGGTTTGTGTGCATTTTCCTAAAGAAACAGTCAAAAAAAATTATCAATTGATAGGAAATTGAAACGGTTTTATTTTAGGTAGAGATGAAAAACTACAATATAAAAATAGCAAAATTTCAAAGGGGAATTTGAAACTACAGCACCAATATTACTTTGCAAGTATCGATCAGATTCTGATAGTGATTTGGTATTGATGTTATCAATATTTTGGATTGATCTTTGCAAGACTTTATCCTCCAAATGTGCTAAACTGATAGCGACAGACCACAAAGAACATATATTGTTGACTGATAAAAAAACAAAAAATAAAAAAACAATTTTATGCTAAATTTACAATTATGCATTACTTTTGTTGGGTAGTAATGTTTGTGAAATATTAAAAAGTTTAGTAATCTGGATTAGGTGATTAAATTATGCAAAACCAGATTTTAAAATCAGTTTGGTGTTTTGTTGGATCACCTGGGTTCCACAGGTGAGGCGGTAATACTCGGACCCACAGAGTCGGCTGTGTAGTTGGTTCTGGACTGTAAAGCCATACTAACAGGTAAATCCATTGGGGTTCTGCAGCCAAACTGGTTCCCATCAGCTCCCAGTTAGTTCTGCAGCTGCTGATCAATTATCGACATTGGTCTAGGCTCCATCATCATCCTTCCTCCTGCTGCTGACCTTCGTCTCTTGGCAGCAGCTTCTGGATGGAGAGGTCATGGACTGGCGCTGCGATCGATCTGCAGGACTCCTCATAAAATATAGGTGTTCCCACATTTAGAAGCAAATCACACAGAATCCCTCAGAACCGGTTTTCATTCAACTGGTGGCTTCGTGTGGACCCGGTCCAGATGTGCTGGAACATCTGCAGAGCAGCTCAAATATTTCAGCAGATGGTGCAGTCAGTTCAAAATGAATCTGAACAAAAACAAAAGAAACAGATCTGGATCAGATCCATAAACCAGATTGAGCTGAAGCAAAGATCCTGGATCAGAACCGCAGACATGCACGAGCCAGAACAACGATCGATCCTGGACCAGAACCGCAGTCAGATGTGAAGGCGGTCCTCTGGGTTAACATTTCTAATCACCTTCATCGATCCGCTCTCGATCACTTCCTGTGTCCGTCATCTCGCTCCGAGCGCGCGCGGACCGGATGTTACGCTGCGGGCTCCGTTGTGTTTGGATCAACACAGCAGCTGTCTTTACGCTTTTGGTAAAAATAAATAAATGGAAAAGTAAAAAACCTAAAGGATCTCCTGAGATTCGTCTGAAGCCGCGGTCCACTCGTGAACGCGCTCGCGGCTTTGTGACGGTTGCCACGGTGACCGCTGATGATGCAGAGGCTCCGCAGCAAGTCAGATGGCTGCTGGTTCGTCCCCGGTGCTTACTGGTCCGCAAACCAGTTCAGACTCAATCACGTGATGACATCGGTCACGTGACCCGCGCTTCGTCGTGTAAAATTTTACTGAGGTCTGGTTCTCTTTGTGGTTTCCATGGTTACATCAGCTGTTGCACCATCTGGACCAGCAGGGGGCGTGTTCTGTAGGATTCTGCATGGTACCGTTTGTGTTTTGGGTCTTGTTTTGCCCTTTACCCTGATTATCTGTAAGGAATCACGATGCCTCTTAGCTTTTCATTGATTTGTTGTTTTTTAATTCTCATTCGTACACAAGTTAAAACTTTTGCCAAACACCTTTTATGTTTATCACAGTTCCAGCAGGTTGACTTCACGACAGATACATAAGGTTCTCTGTATTTACTTTAACAAAAGAGGAAGTCAAGTTGTTGGTTCTACATAGCAGTTTAGTTTTTTTGTTGTTTTCTTTTGTCATTTTCGACCTACAAAGCAATGGCCCCCAATGAGAAGTTGGCAGCAGTTAGTTAAAATTTGTAAAATTAAACACAGCCAACATGGATACAATTAATAATGACACCAGTTAAAAACATATACAAAACACAAATACATGAAACACTGTATATTATCAAGTTTGTCTAAAATATATGTTAAAATATAATACTGGTAAAGAAAACAGAGCTGATCCTAATATATACCACAGTTACAGAAGGCAACAGAAAAAAGGGGAGGAGCTGTCGGTTACTATGGTAACCACCAACCGTCAACCGTTTAACTGAACATAAAACGCCAATAAATGCCTGGAGAAACAACTTGTTGTCTAAACAAATTTGAAAAAACTTCCCATCTATAATGTTAAAATAAAACCCTATTACACATCTGTTCATCAAAATCAGTTGCAAAGTAAAACGTACTTCGTTACTGAACTTCAGTAGATTTTTCAGGCATCTGTACTGAGTATTTATCTTTCTGAGGACTTTTTACTTTTACTTCCTCCATTTTAAGAGAAGAGTCTTTACTTTTTGCTCCTTAAATTTTCAGTTATGACTCGTTACTATGATGAACAAAATAATGACACAGTCAAAAAATCGGGGGGGAAAAAAAACCACTGTTCGGCCAAAAGTGTAATAAATGAAATGCTTCTTTACTTTTCCTAAACTCCTCCAACATTAACATCGCATCTCACATCTCCTACGAACTAAGATAAGTTGTATTGTTTAATTTTCTCCACAATATTGACAATTTTCTGTATTACGTTACTGTGACCTGAATGAGCCGTTAACAGCGATGTGTCCAAATCTAAATCTTGCTAATAGTTTCTCTTTTGAATCCTTTACCACCTTCCTCTATTATCTTCATTCCATTCTTTCTGCCACTTTTACTCAATATTTGCTTAATTATACCTTTTGTTTCTGATTTGGTTGTAGGCTACTTACTATGACTTGTCCTGTTGCGTTTTGCCGTTTTCATTCTCCTAATCCCAATCTGTACTGGAACCCAAAATAAATATAACTGTTAATCCCACCATCTGTATCCTAAATGATTGTTGTATTTCTAATGAAATGTCAGTTCTACTATTTGAATCACTGTTTAAAACTGGTAGGCGCTGAACAGACAATATGCGGCGTAAAGCGTTTCTTCGCCGTTTTCACTTGGTTTCCGATTGCAGTCTACTGCCCCCTATCTTTGAGGAGGATATTGCAACACCGCGCGTCAAATAAATGCAACAGTCAAAATAAAAGCGCTACTATAACTCAATCTTCAATCTGGGTTTTGTAGGGGTCTGAATTCACTGAGCAACAAAACAGGATGGATGGATAGATGAAAATAAAGTTGTCCCCCACTGTTAAACTTTATCCACCAATGTTTGTCATATTTAATGTTTAACATTCAGCATTATCCAGGATATTTATCATTGTATTACCCAGAATATTTAAGGTTGTCCCCAATTTTTTATTTAATCTCCAATGCTTCATGATATCTTCTTTACACATTTTTAATGTTTATTGTATCTTTTGTGATGATGCTTGACATTTAATGTCCAAATGTCAAGCATCATCTCCAGCAAAGTTTTGTTACATTAAACACTGGAGATCAAGTTAAACATCCCAGATGCAATAAGCCTCAGCAATAACCTTAAACATCAAGAGCAATGTTTGAGATAAAAATTACAAAGGGGACGTTATTAAATATTCTGAACATTAAACATCAGTGGTACCAGGGATAACATTGTGCCCTATGTTTAATGTCCATTTCTCTGTCTCATCTCAAAAGAATCTTCATGTCAAAGTTCAACATTCACAACTTCAAGAATTTTCTGGTTTTGTTCATTTTTATTTCAGACAAATTGTGAGAACATACCTATAAAGGAATCAGAATGGTCATATCTCCCAGGATGATGGCTGGACAAAGGGAGGGCAACCAGGTTGAAGGAAGGGAACCAAGACAGACAAAGGCAGGGAAACCAGGAGGAACAAACGAAGGGAGCCAGGTTGACGACAGGGTACCAGGACGGATTGAGGGAACCAGGGTCGATTCAGATGTAGTTTAGCAGTTCAGCTGGGTCTGAAAGCAGCTTCTCATCAGGACAGCTGAGTTAATTCCACGTTTTCATCTGATCTTCGCTGCATCTCCTCTCTTCCAGCCTCCATCGCTCAGTGTGACGGATCGACTCAAACTGAACAGGCGAAGCCATTTTTGGGCTGTTTGATCTCAAATCTTCCCCCAGAAGTGGCGCCTCAGATGAGCAAGTCGTAGCGATGCGCCAGTGACCCGTTCAGCTCATTACTGATGGTACTGGAGTCTTTAAATCAAGCTGCTGCAGGAGACATGATGAAACTCTCCCCCTGCTCACAGAACAGAATAAAAAATAAAATAAAGAGAAATGAAAAACAAAAACTCCAATTACTTTTAATACTGTTGCAAAGATTGAAAATAAAAACCCAATTATTTATTATCTTCAAAAATGCCTTCTTGCATTACTTGAAAATGGTCTCAAAATAATAATCATTTATCAAAATAAATTCTGGTAAACTATCAGCAAAATGGGTTTTGTTGCCAGGTAGGCCTGTCATGATAAATTGCCCCAGTAATCAATAAACTTAGTCATAGATCAATAAACTTTAAATCCTAATAAACATTTAGCACCAACTTGAAAACATATGAAATATCCTAAAAAAAAAAAAAAAAAAAAAAAAAAAAAAAAAAAAAAAAATTTTTATAAAAAAAAAAAAAAAAAAAAAAAAAAAAAAAAAAAAAAAAAAAAAAAAAAAAAAAAAAAAAATAATTAAAAAAAAAAAAAAAAAAAAAAAAAAAAAAAAAAAAAAAAAAAAAAAAAAAAAAAAAAAAAAAAAAAAAAAAA